>JBBPBX010034232.1:0-32758 GCA_038048925.1 Garcialebias charrua
TTACAGGTAGTCCCCGATTTACGAGCGAGATCCGTCACAACGAGGCGCTCGTAAACCGGAAATCTCGTAATTTGGAACGGCCGCCATTTCTCTCGTAAATCCGGAAATCCGCTCGTAAATTGGAACGGTTTTCGCTAGCGCGACTAAAAACACTCTATTTTCATCTAAAAACTACTTTTGAGTGCATAAAAATGATCGGAAACGTGTGTTTATATGCTTAACTAACTAACTGTAGTGAAAAAACACATGAAAACTCAGTATTTTTTTCGTTTTTTCCAAAAATTCGCAGCTCGTAAGTCTGGAACCTCGCAGATCAGAGCGCTCGTAAATCGGGGACTACCTGTATAGGGCGATAAAGGACCACCACGAGCGGAGCAGCTCGAACACAAAAGGACCAGTTACAATGACGCCCATTTTTCAACGACTATCAGTCCCAAATCCTCACTGACGATCCCACCCACAGAACAGCACAGTGGGGAGGGAGCTACACCTGAGAAGAATCAATAAGAGGAGAGCCGCCAAGTGGAGTTGCACTTATCGATGGCAAAGACGCTATGGTGGATCAACCAGTTTGCTGGTGACAGTCAAAACTACAGTAGTTGTTCACATACAAAAGGAGGACCATCAGCCTAACGATTGATGGTTAGTGCCCTGATGGCCACTTGCTATTCTCAGAGGGCTGAGTGATGCTTGCAATAACAGCATTATAAGAGGGGGACAGTTGAACATGGAGGCCTCCGCCCCATTTAATGATAGACAGGTTCTCTTCACAAAGATGGCCTCCTTCACTCCTCTATCAAACCAATGTTACTCTCTATCAAGGATATGCACATCTTCATCCCTGAAAGCGTGACCGATTGTCCTGCTGCAACTGTTTCTGGCATTCTATCAACTTCTTACATCTCTTTTCAGCAGCTCAGCAGCGATTAAGTCACCAAGGTGTGTCATAGACAGCAATTTTTTTTTGGGTGGTTGTGGAGCAGTGGTAGGGCAGCCGACTTGGGACCAGAAAGTTACAGGTTCAACTCTCTGCCATGCTCACATGTTATGGCGTCCTTGAGCAAGACACCAATCCTTAACTGCTCCCCAGGCACTTACATGGCTGTGTGCTGCTCCACTTGGGTGTACAGTACAGTAGTCCCTCATTTATTGTGGGGGATCCGTACCCTGAAGACCCACAATAAGTGAAAAATCGCAAAGTAGGAATAGAGAAGGTGGGCCTGGGATCAGAAGATTGCCAGTTCAAGCCCCAGTACAGACAACATCAAAAATGTGGGTGGGGTAGGTGAAGAAGCAAGGCCCTTAACCACCACATCTGCTTCTCCGGGTGTCCTAGATAGCAACTCTCTGCTCCATACAGAGGGCTGTGGTAGCTCGGTGGTCTGTGGTTGCATCAGGAATAAAACTGCCAATATAACTGCAAAGTCTCCATGCGATTTAGTTCGCTGTGGCGACCCCTAATGCAGGGAGCAGCCGAAAGAAGAAGAAAAAAAGTGAAAGTAGAAGCACATCACTTTAGAACAGTACGCCCAACAAAATGGATGCAGACATTATTATTATCAGAACACTGCAGCTCTGCAGACCACGGACATCCTCAAATGTTTGCTCTGTGGTCCATCTCAGGTTTTGGAGAATATTAATTAGTAGGGGTACAAATCTCTCAGTGGCTGGAGAATCGATTCGATTCAGATTTTTGATGCACCGATTCGATTAAAAATCGATTTTCGATTCTAAAATGATTTTCATTCCAGGATCGATTTTCGATTCTGAAACAATTTTCAATTGAAATCATGAAAAGATTAAACAATAATGTAAACAAATAAAACATTTATTTAAAGCAATAATGTATGCTTGTAGCAAACATTAATAATGTCAAATAATACAGTATAAATACAGCAGCCTGAATTGTGAGCAGATGGGTATATGAATAGAATGCAGCAGCTTTAATCGGGTCCCGGAGGTCACTGGTGCCTATATCCAGCAGTCACTGTGCGAGAGGCAGGGGACACCCTGGACATGTCTCCAGTCCATCACAAATAATTCAAAATACAAACGTAAACAAAGATTTCAGCCTACTGTATTGCATAAACATTTAACTCAAAATAAAATAGACTTCAAAATCATATTGCATTCATCCATGTTTCAAATGTGTATGGATGGATTTTGTTTAAAAGATTTGTTTGGTAAATCTTTTCAACAAAAGCCATCTATCCATCATCTTTACCCGCTTTATCCTTATCAGCTATACTGTGAGATATGGTTTTCTTTTCTTTAGCTTTTGGGTTTTAATTAAAAAAAAAAAAAAGTTTAAAAAAAAATTCCCGAAAATTGATTTTGGGGCTTTTAGAATCGATTCTGAATCGCCAGGACTAAGAATCTCGATTCTTTTAAAAAATCAATTTTTTTTCCTGCACCCCTATTAATTAGTGAAACCAAAGGGATGCTTTTTTCAAATAGGAAGTCGGTCCCAGCAGTTCTTCCTCTGATTTTATCCTCAAATGGTATCCCTTTTGAGTTTGTTGACTCCTACAATTATTTGGGTATCCTGGTCGATTCGCATCTCTCTTTTAAACTCCACGTGGAAAACCTAGTAAAGAAACTGAAATTTAAACTGGGTTTCTTTGTCAGAAACAGATCATGTCTAACATTGAATGCTAGGAAATGCCTTGAATCTGTGACTTTCCTTCCCTCCTTTGATTACGGTGACATTATTTACATGAATTCTCCTACAACCACCCTGCAGATGTTGTCTATCATGGTGCACTAAGAGTCGTGTAGTGGCAGAGAATCGGACTTGTTATCCGAAGGACCCAGGTTCGAACCCCGGCCACGGCACACCATATTGGGGTGTCTATGAGTGCACATCTATTTTCCCAGCTCCCCGAGCGCGACTACGCTGCTCACTGCACCACCTGGTGGTGGTTGGGTTAAATGCAGAAGACCAATTTCGTCTGTCAAGTATGGGAACATACGGAGCCCCCCAGGGGACGTGGAAAAAAAAAATTTTCTTTGCGTGAGCACGCAAACGTTTGCGTGCGCACGCAAAACTATTGCGAGGTAACGCAAAACCTTTTGCGTGGGAACGCAAAACCCTTTGCGTTCCCACGCAAAAGGTTTTGCTTTACAGACACCATGGGAGGGGTTCCTTTAAAAGGAATGTGGACTCAGTAATGAAAGCATGTCACTGTAGCTCAACCAGTAACGCATCGGCTTGCCGCTCCAAAGGTCACGAGATCGATTCCCAGACGGGACAACATTTTTTTTTTTTTTAGATTATTTATTCATTCCAGATTAAGAAAACAGAAGAAAACTATTTACAAAACAACAATAAAAACGTTCAATTATATAATCATTCCTCTTTCTTATTTTGCTTAATGGTTTTTAACTTATCCCTGAAATTCTGACACAGAATCACAAGTTCAGAGGGACAAACAGAGCGCAGCTGATTCCACGGAGCTTGAACGTGAAATATACAACGGAAAATTACTTTTACCACTGCAGCACACACTGGACATCCTTATATTTGATATATATGATTTCAAAATTCAATTAAATTGAGGGTACTGTCTGCTCCATTGTCGTAATGTTGAGCCACAAACAACAATGCTGCAGATAATACAGGTTTTTATTGTGTTTATTCTGTGACATTAAGCAAAATAAGAAAGAGGAATGATTATATAATTGAAAGTTTTTATTGTTGTTTTGTAAATAGTTTTCTTCTGTTTTCTTAATCTGGAATGAATAAATAATCTAAAAAAAAAAAAAATGTTGTCCCGTCTGGGAATCGATCTCGTGACCTTTGGAGCGGCAAGCTGATGCGTTACTGGTTGAGCTACAGTGACATGCTTTCATTACTGAGTCCACATTCCTTTTAAAGGAACCCCTCCCATGGTGTCTGTAAAGCAAAACCTTTTGCGTGGGAACGCAAAGGGTTTTGCGTTCCCACGCAAAAGGTTTTGCGTTACCTCGCAATAGTTTTGCGTGCGCACGCAAACGTTTGCGTGCTCACGCAAAGAAAATTTTTTTTTTCCACGTCCCCTGGGGGGCTCCGTAGGAACATACACAGATGACAAATGTGACAAATTATTATTATTATTAACTGGCTGTGATTATCATACCCACCACTGCACCCAGTATTCACTGGTTAACTGGACATCATTAACCTCACGCAGACTCTTCCACTGGTACATTTTCATCTTTAAATCACTTCTTGGTCTGCTGCCTTCATACATCTCCTCCTACATGTCTCTGCGTGAGTGCAGCTACAGCGTGCGCTCTCAGGACATGATTACCTGCAGTGTTCCGTCAGTGAGAACTGAACTTGGAAAAAGGGCCTTCTCCTGGAATATCTTACAAAAAGATCTGAAGCTCTCGACCTTGACTTCTCTAAATGGCTTTAAGAATCTGTTGGAATCCTGGCAAAAACCAATGCAGACATGTTCCTGTTTTTGATTTTCTACATTTGCCTTATACTGTAATCTGTCTGTTTTGATACTTTGACATCTTTGTTTTAACTTGTTTTTTTTTTTTAATCTGTATGCCTCTCTTATGTTTGTCTATTGTTGATTGTTCAAGGAAAATCTACTGTTGCTGTTGTCATCATTCTTTGTTTGTAACCAGGTCTCTTTTGTAAATGAATCCTCGAGGCTCAATGGGATTAACCTGCCTAAATACAGTAAAGCTTGAATGAATGAAAAATTCAGCAGATTTTAGAAGAAACCTAAATTTTCTAGCTGTGACCAGATGTACAGACCACCTCCTTCACTAAATAAAATTTTGTTTAAACTTTTAAAATAAGAAATATCTACTTTACTCTGCAAAGACCTCAGATCCAGACCACATAAACCTTCATCTGTGGGGAAAAAAACTATAATTATATTATTTAAAGATACTGTGCAGACTGCAGGAAACCGGATCAGATTTATAAACATATACAGACTCTGATGGTATCTGACCCCCCACAGGAGACTGGACATGAACAGAGAGTGGACAAGTCTGTCCAGTCCAGAGCTAGAGAGTTCAGTCCAGTCCAGTGAATAGACAGGACCGTCCAGTCCAGACTGAGACAGTCCAGAAACCAGGCAGTAATTACCTCTGGGTGTGTGCAGAGAACAGACGGCTACTTATTTATCATCCCATTGCACGCTGTGAAATCTATATTTAAAACTGAACATGTGTGAATGTTTATCAAGCAGTGAAGAAGTTGGCAACATGAGTTCAGATCTCCATGTGGGAAATGTACAGTTTATTTTACTTTTCTTTCTATTTATTTTAAAACCAGGTATCTGTACTAATACATCCTATTTGAGCCATTTCTACTTGAACTTAAAAAGTTAAATTTCTCTCAAAAGTTCTTAAGTGGAGTTTTTTAAAAAATTGTGTTAAAGTCAGAAATATGAATGCATTCTTTTAAAAATGTTAAAGGAGACCACAGATAGGTTTTTAAAATTTTTATGGTATGTCTTTGGGGTATCCAGACAGTGTTCATTCAATTTAATACACAAAATAATTCTTAGATAATCAATTATACCCTTTTTAATTCTGCCATTTTTAACTTTCGTTTTGAACGACCGGTTTATGATAATGAGATCTCGTGGCACGCCCTTCAAAGATCTGCTTACATTAACTCCGCCCTCCAAAGGCAGACGAGGATGTCTGAACTCACGTTACTGCCACAGAGCCGAGCTGAGCTGTAACTGGGCCGCGCGACATATTTATTGTGGGACAGATCAGACGTGTACAAGTTGTCGTGTCATTTTTAATTTTTCCTCTGTAATAAATGTCCAACTCCCTACCTGACGTCTCCCTCCCTCTCCCTGTGCGCGCGAGCTGGAGGTAGCGGAGCACACACACACACACACACACTCACAGCGGGGCTGTCTTGTTATCTGTGTCCCTCGCTCAGGCGCGCCGGGCCCGGCACACACACACACACACATACACACACACGGGTTTGTCAATGAGGTTTAGCGGTACGTAGTCTGTCCTGCTAATGACACATAAACCAACACACACACACACAGCAACATGCTGCATCGCTGTTCATTCAAGCCTCCCATCTGAAAACTATCAATTTTAAATCTGCTTAGTGCGCGCTCCATTATCTGGGCCAGGAGGGTCAGAGAGTTAGCTGGCTAGACTCTGTGACATTTTTAGCCATTGTGCTGACATGAACTCAGGAAAAACAACCGTCACGTCTTTTATACAGAAGTGGGTTGAGCCTAACCAGGGGTTGCTAGGTGAGGGGCTGGACTCAGGTTGGGGTGGGTTGTCCTCTCGCTTGTGACGTCACATGCGAGAGTATTTTAAAACAAAACCTATCTTATCACAGTAAAATAAATATACTTAAGAGTAAATAAACCAGTGGGTGCATTTTTTTTGGCACTAGGACTGTTTTTTTATGAAGTACATACCCAAGGTTGAGAAAAAAAACTTTAAAAAGTGAATTTTGAATATGTGGTCCCCTTTAAATAGTTACATTTTAGGATCGCTGCTTTTCTGCTTCTGTATTAAAAGTGGTGAATCCCCAGAGCCTTCTACACCTTCAGAGATGGCCGAAGAATTCTGCCTACCATATTTTCCGCCGTATACGTCGCTCCAGCATATAAGTCGCATCAGTCCAAAAATATCTCATAAAGTGGAGAAAAAAACATGAATTATGTTACTTCGCTGTGTAAGTCATATTTACTATGCGTCACTGCTGACCTCCCGGAAACGTGGGCCAGTGTTGTGCCAAAAATCGATTGGCTGACAAATGGCTGCCGCGGGAGCATGCACGGGAGGACTTTAACAAGAATTTAACAAGATTAACACTTAAAAACTATTATTTGTTTGCTTGAAATTAAAGCAGAAGTGTGTCTCAGCTCAACTTTTCTTTAATAAATTCACTTTAATGGTCATAACAGCTTCATTTTGCCTGGGCGGCGTGGTGAAATGTAGCTGCTCCAAAGCTGTCCCCGCTCCGCCACCTGAGCTGGGACGAAGGCTCACGGCTCTACAGCGTCCACCCGCCCGCACCTCCCTGCTTCCTGGGGCTACAGATCACACGCCTTGCTTCCCCCGCAGCGTAGGAAAGGGGCAGCGAGGCATGCGATCTGCGATGGATGGATGGATGAGTAATGCACCACCGCAGAGCCATCCACCCTGCTCCGACGGTGGAGGAACAGTGTATAGTTGCGCTCGGGTCAAAAAAATCAGACCCAGCCCATAGCCATAATTTCCGAACCCCACCTGATCCGACGAATTAACAGTAATTACAGGTCCAAAGCCAGAAAAAACCCTCAATATTTTTAATCAAGGTTTGATTGCTTATACCACCGACTATTATTAACGGTCGGTTGACGCGCACAACTGAGTAAGTGGGGCAGAAGATCAGAGCTGAGGAGCTATCAAAGCGCATTAAATGCTTACCCTGCTTCTGCCTGCGTTGAACCCTGCTCTGACATGTTGGATATTTTGTGATCTCACCTGTTAAGGCCGAGATACAGTGAAGCAGACTCCGTATACGCGCGTATACGCGCGTATACGGAGCGGCTGCTTTACTTCAGCTCATGTTCTCCTTGTTGTAATATGAGCTGCTGCACACGAAGGGGACTCAACTGAGCTCGCTGATTGGTCACTTGCTGACACGCCTACTGAATTGATTGACAGCGCTCAGTCAGCTGAATGTGAAACCTAGTTGAAAGTGAAACCTTTAACATGAGCAGCTCGCTGGACTTCTGCGGTGTTCTGATGCGGTGTTTCTACTATATATGTTATAAAAAGTTCTCTCAGAAATAAAAATAATAACAGGGAGCGCTTTTCCTGCAGCACACAGCCCACCAGGGAATATTAAAACATCGCCGCACCCAGGTAGGACCTGAATTCATTCATTTCAATCATCGAGTGAACGGAGGAAGAAGCGGTTACTTGACTTTAGGCAAAAAAACAAAAGAAAAGGCCCGATCAGCGATAAAGAAGGGGAATTTATTTCATTTGTGTAACATACAAAACAGTCCGGCGCCGGGAAGTTTATGGTCAGACACCGCGTATCGCGCACGCGGATCGCGTATGCGTAGTAAAAAAATACTTTTGCGCGTACATGCCCTGAGGGGCTACGCGGGGCTACGCTTTTGCCTTGGCGTACGTACGCTGCGTATAGGCGTACCGTGAGGACGCGCGAGTGTATCTCGGCCTTTAGAGTCGTCGGCCGCGTGTTTCCAGTGAGTGCCGCAATTAAATGAATGCCTATTTGGGCTGATGGATCGCTGGTAGTAGTCCATCTGAAGCTTAACTGAACTTTATACGTCTTTCAAGGCCGGTCAGCGCACGGTGCAATGGCCGCATGTGGCTGGTGAATGTATGGCAAGCCATGTTGGCATATAAGTGGATCGTCAACCGTGCGTGTCCGCTGACAATAAAAAGCCATACACGACCCAGCCAGCACATTAAGCACATTATTATGACCCGGCCCGGCCGGAATCCGGGTCGGGCGAGGCTCAGGTTATAAATGACAGCTCTAATGCTGTAGAGCTCGTAGCCGGAGCTGCGATGGACGGATTGATGGGTGGATGGATGGGTGGTGCACCGCCGTGGAGGAAATGTGCCAAGCAGGAGCCAACCAGACATGGAAAGAATGTTTCCCCGAGGTGGGATCCTCCACCGCCATGCAGCCATCCCTTCCACCATCCCTTCCGCCGGGTTGAATCCCCCGGGCAGTCTGCACGGCCTCACCCATTGACACACTTTTTCTGCTGCTCGATTACCGTTTTGGGCTGCATATTTTTATTACCTGCAGTCTGCAATCTGAAAAATAGGATTTTCTGTTTGGGGACACTTTTGTTAAGTTTTTCTCAGTTGTCTCTAAGTGAATTGTGTGTGTGTGTGTGGGGGGGGGGGTGCAGCGGTAGTTGTCAAAAGCCTAGAGGGCCCTCTCGCACCTCTAGCGGCTGCAAATGGTAATGTTTAATCTGGTGCATGTCAGAATGAATGTAAGCAGCAGATGTTAGTCAGAAAATGGGTTACAAATGTGAAAAAAGAAACTACATTAGTCACTTCGGTGTATAAGTCGCAAGACTTGCAAATTTATGCATCAAGGTGTTAGGGCTGGGCGATATGGAAAAAATCATATATCACGATATGGACTTTTTTATATCACGATAACGATATATATCACGATATATACAACACGATGTGTGTGTGTGTGTACAGCAAAAATTTGGACCAAAGTTTTTTTATTTTATTATTTTACTACAGATAGTTACATTTATAAGAATGTGAACAAAAAGAACAAGGAAATTTGGACCAAAGTAGAAACTAGATCTACCTAAGATCTACCTTAATTCAAGGAGTACGATTATGGAATGACTTAATGCCAAATGACAAATGTTAAGGAAGCCAAATCATTCCTTGTATTTAAGAAACTGGTAAAAAATGAATTGCTAAAAAAAATATAAATGAATCTAATTTAATGTGTGATATATGTGAATTGAAAATTGACTGAGTTATTTACTTATTTTGTTATTATAGAAAATATTGTTTGAACTGTTATTAGATGAATAAGGAGCAGATTTAATAAGATTTATTCTTCATCTGCTACCTTTCATTTTATTATTTTTTTTCTATTATGAATACGTTAATTGTTGTATTTCATTTTATAAAATGAATAAACTAACAAACAAACAAACAAACAACTCCTTTTCTACTTTGGTCCAAATTTTTCCTGCAGGTGGCGGTAAAACAACAGCTGCTAATGAAACTCACGAAGAAGAAATCCGCTCTGAAGTTTGAGTAAACAAAGCAAGAAACAGAAAAGAGAAAACGTTGCGTTTGATTGCGGTTCTGTTGTGTCTCTGGTCTGTTTTGTATTGGTTAACTGGACCCGAGTTCGGACTCGGTTGGACTCTGGGTTCGTGTCCTCTGGACCCATTTTGTCTCCGAGTTTCAGCGGAGCGAAATAATGGAAGCTAACAAGGTGAGCTTCCCCCTCTTTTTGGTAAAAGTTATTCTTCTTGGGCTGCCTGTGCAGCTGTTTTCTCCTTGTTGAGATCTATGGTTGAGACACCGGCTTCATGCGCCTGCGTCTCTGTTGCTCTCGAGTTTAACCACGTAAAGCATGTGTCGCAAACCCGCGCGTGCGTCAAACATAAAGCCGCGCCGTCATCTCGCAAAACCACAATATGAAGCTTATTTGCGACAGTTATTTTTTTATTCTTATTTATCACGATAGAGACGATAGAAGGAAAGTAGCACGATAGACACGTTTCTATCGTCCCCACGATATATATCGTCATATCGCACAGCCCTACAAGGTGTGATTTATACACTGGAAAATACAGTTTATGAAATGTTACATTTAAATCTTTATGCAATACTTATTTTGTATAAAATATATGTTTTCAATGTAGATGTAAATTTTTTTGCTAATTTTTCTTATTTTACATAACCTACTTTGCAGATGAGCATTGTGACCTTGCTGTGTGGACCCAGAAAGACATGGCTGTCGTCCATGTCTCTCCAGATCAGGAATTCTGGGAACACGTCTACAGAAAGCGCAAAGCTTTTAAAGATATTTCTCAGAGCACGCTTGTACTCCAGCTTCAAGGGAGACATAAATATGTAAATCATGCTGTTAACTTATATTTGCACATTTTTGTGTAGCAATTTTTCTATAAAAATGTATTACCTCACATGATGTTCATCACGTTTGTTACCAGAAATGTTTAATTACGTAAAATGTTTACTTCAACATAGGATCTATTTTATTACGTTTGCTTCTTTCCTGAAGTATGTTAAATACATCAAATGTTTACTAAAAAATATGAACTATTTCATCACTTTTACTTGTCACCTTTAATGTTTACTTTGAAATGTTTAATTACATCAAATGTTTACTTACAGTTGGGATCTATTTCATCTTGTTTACTTGTTACATGAAATGTTTACTTTGAAATATCTGATTACATAATTGTTTACTTTAATTACATTAAATGTTTTACTGAAGAATAGGATCTGGTCTGGGAAGCTCAGTCCTCACCTCCTTCTACAGGTGTGCAGTGGAGAGCATCCTGTGCTCCAGTATCAACGTGTGGCATGGAGGCTGCACAGCTGCAGAAAGAAAAGCTCTGCAGAGAGTGGTGAAGGCTGTACAGATGACTAAATATTTCAAAACAATGAGTGCAGCAATTTTTTCGCCAATCTATGTTTTATGAATATTAGTAGCAGCATTGCAGTTTCATATTAACATGTGCAGGTTTCAATAGCATTAGGTTTTACAACAACACTAAAACATGTTCACTAAACTGCAGCACGCACACAATCTTGTCAAGAAGTGTCATCTCTTCACTCTCACATGTAAGCAGCAATCTAACATAGGTTATTATAATAATATTGGTAAAGTTCTGTGTAACATTTTGTATTTGTTTCTCATGCGACCAATCACTCTTTCCATGAATTCTTGCCATGAATTCTAAGTTGTGCTCGTTTGTTTTCAACATCCTTAGCATCAAGTTGACATCTCAACTTGATTTTATTACATGATGAAAATGTACTGAAAAAATAAGTTCTGTAGGTTACTGTTAAATTTCATGCTGAATTATTGAAATTACATGTTATACTCGAAGGCCAGAGACTGTGAGAGCTGCAAGTCCTTCTGGGTAATCTTGAAAAAATATTCCAGAAATGGGTGGACTTTTTCAGGTTCTGTGGTCAGATTTGTTAGTGACCGTAGAAGAAATGACACCATAAGTCAGATGTTGTGCCTGATGGATAAAATGGGGGAAAGCACTTCTTGCCAGAAAGTTCCTGAGTTGTGAACCTGAAAAGTGCAAGTCCATAATGTCGTTAATGTCAGTGTGTTTAATGTTGTTACAGCTTTGCAACTGATTAATGTACTACACAAAAGTGTTCAGACAAATGTATGAAAAACCTCCACAACAGGCTGCAGAGTTCCTGAATGTGCAAACGGAGGGTGTCTCCGTGTTTGACAAATTTTTATTTATGTTTGAACTGTAATATTTTGTTTTATATTCAGATGTAAAGTCTGTAACATTTATATTGTTGTAATTAATCATAGGGAAATCCAACAAGGAGAAGAGTTTATACTGTATGTTTGTTTTAGAATCACATCTTAACCACAAGCCTCACAACAGGAACATGTCTATCAAACCAATCAATTGTTGCTGGTTTTGTGTATTTTAAGTGTTGTTGTTTTTTTGTGGTAATCCTACTTTTAATTCTATTCTACAGAAGAACATAAAATATAGATGAGCTCAGTAAAACACCAACATCCAAATGTTCAACTGTAAATGTTGTCCCATTTAACGTCTCCTCTTAATTATACGAGTCAGATGCTTCCTTATAACATCTGGAAGTTCAACCCACGTTATTAAAGGGCTTCTAAAGTCAAAAACTCGTTCAGTGCACAAGCAAGCAGCCAGCTGGTCACATGCACAGATTAAAAAGCTGTGCCCAGACATGCAGACTAAACCTTCAGTCAGCTAATTAGCAGGCTTCAACACACAGCTCTAAATCCAATTATTCACAGGATGCTCCAAATCACTCCAAGGAGTAAACACAAGCCATTTTTCACACAATAATTACAGTTTATTGGTGCAAAAAACACCTGTTTTACACCACGGTTACTCAGAGGAGTGACACTAACACTAGAACGGCTTTACGATGAAATACACAAAAGCAGTTTCTGCTTCAGTGTGACTTGATTCAAGTACTCCATGTTTTGTTTCAGTTGATGAATATTGCACAGATTACACTTTCAGCCAAACTCCTGAACATTCATGGATACGTTCTCCTTTAGAGCCCCTGTCCCTCCAAGTGGAGTTTCAGGCTTTTGTTCACAAGTGAGGGAGGAATGGAGCGTGTTGACAGACTGATCGGTGCAGGTTCTGTAGTATTGTGGACTCTGTGCTGGTCCGTTGTGGTGAAGAGGGAGTTGAGGTGTAAGGAGAAGCTCTCTGTTTACCAGTTGGTCTACGTTCCTACTAGGGATGCACGATCCACATTTTCTTACTTCTGATCCCGATACTTAACTCTGGGTATCGGCAAATACCGATCCAGTTCCGATATCATCATGATCACTGATTTTATATGAGGATGTAATAATGAATTTCTTGAACAGAGAGCACGTGTGTTACACCATATTCTGTGACTACCGTCTTAACATTGTGTGAGTTAAACCCAATGAAGACATTCTGAGCCTCACAACAGGAAACACCCAAACTAATAGCACACAAGAGGCAGGTCTATATCACAGACTTCCATCTCACTCACGGTGCGGCCGGAACACTAACATACCGCTAAGCATTATGGGAAAGACAACACAGTCCACTCCCCGTATATATTCACTGATAAAATCTTGGAGCTATTGGAAAAGAGTTTTAATAAAAAAAGTTTTTTTTGTGTGGAGACTTTAATATTGATCTGGGAAATAAAACAGATTCAAATAACATCAGTACATTTATAAATTCAATGTATAGTTTAAATCTGTATCCGTTGATCAAAGCCAACAAGAATTACAACTCATAGTGCCACAATCAAAAACGAAACTTAAAAACAGTGGGGCAGTCAACCACCCCTGCGCATTAGGTTTAGTTTTAGAGATAATTATGTTTATAGTTTTTTTTTTAATAGGTTTAGAAATTCATATTTTTTGCTTTTTGTTTGTGAAACACGGTCAGAGGAAGCTGTTTCTGGTTAGGTCGATTGAACCCGTTGTTACACAGCGGCCGTGTCGTAATGGTAATGGCAGTCGTCCCCCAATCGGAAGGTTGGAGGTTCGAATCCCGAGTTCCCACACCATGTGTCGTTGTGTCCCTGGGCAAGACACTTAACCCCGAGTTGCTCCCGGTAGGACTGGCTGGCGCCTTGCATGGCAGCCTACCGCTACCAGTGTATGAATGTGTATATGAATGGGTGGATGGCTGGTATTGTAAAGCGCTTTGGGGCCCCTCATAGGGGGCTGGAAGGCGCTATATAAATAAGCTCCATTTACCATTTACCATGCAACACCACCCACTATGGTCACAATATACTGTAGCGGTTACTGGGAGTGGACTGTGTTGTCTTTCCCATAATGCTTAGCGGTATGTTAGTGTTCCGGCCGCACCATGAGTGAGATGGACATCCGTGATATAGACCTGCCTCTTGTGTGCTATTAAAGTTTGGGTGTTTCCTGTTGTGAGGCTCAGAGTGTCTTCATTGGGTTTAACTCACACAGTGTTAAGACGCATAGTTTGAAGCCAACGTGCATCATGGATCGGAAATCATCACATGGATGCAGGTTGGATCGGAAAATCCGATACGTAAATTATGCTGGTATCGGAGGACGATACCGATACTGAATCGGATCGGCCCCATCCCTAGTTCCTACCCTCACTTATGGTCATGTAGTGACTGAAAGAAAGAGATCATGGAACCAGGAGGTCTAAATGAGTTTTCTCTGCAGGGTAGCTGGACTCTCCCTTAGATAAAGGATGAGAAGTTAGTTATCCAGGAGAAGTGGAGTAGAGCTGCTGCTCCTCCACATCCAGAGGAGACCATTGAGGTGGTTCAAAAACATCTGGTAAGGATGCCAGATGCTGGCCTGGGAATGCCTTGGAGTCCTCCCAGAAGAAGTGGGACACACGGATGGATTTTCAAACTGTATCTATAACGTTTCATGTTTTGCACAGCTCTTCTACCAACCTGTCCAGCTTTCAGAGAAAGGACTTCCATTGTTGTCTTTGTCTAATTCTAAATACAGAAGAGTCTGAGCTCTTCAGGTTATCACATCTACACTTCCTACATAATTATCTACCGGTACGTTCTTTATCCAAATCTTAGGTGCAACAGTCCTTTTACTGACTGAACGTCAGGAATCAGAATCGGTCAGAATCAAGTTTGCGTCCAATGAATTGTTGCATCTAGGGTTGAACAATTAATTACATTTGCAATAATATCGCAATATGATAAAATGAGATGTTCTAATCGCGAAGGCTGCAATTTGACTGGTCACGTGACACAAATCTTTATCAACACTTAAAAAACACTGCACACCACAAAGACATTTACGATGGTTGCATGGCTAGAATGACAACAACCAGTGCTTCAACTTCAAGTAAGCAAAGTATCAGCCGACAGGGATCACTGACCCAACTGTTTGAACTTCAAACAGTAATTTTTTATATCTAATTTTTTACATTTATTTATTAACTGTCATGTGAAGTTCAGACAGTAGTTAGGAAGTTCACTTAACATGTTTACTATTATGTTTATGAAACAAGAAAAAATAGAAATGGTGAAAAGAAAAGGCATAGATTTGTTTGCTTTATTGTAATCTCTGCTTTAAATAAATCTGACATTGTTTATTATAAAACAGATTGATTTATTGCTTCTGTTTGTTGAAAAATACTTGAGAAGATATTAAAAAAATAATCGCGTTTTAAATTGCAATTGCAATTTATAGAAAAAAAATTGCAATTAGATTATTTTCCAAAATCGTTCAGCCCTAGTTGCATCTAAATAGTTTAATAAAAGCAGAAACATTTTTTTAAACGAAACCAACTTGTTCCCATGTTTAACATCAAGTGTTCAAATTTTTTATTTGGATCGAGTATTGTTGATCTCAGTGCCTGTAGTTATCCTTTAGCACAGAGGGTGCGGCTAAAATTCATATTTTTCATGCACGTAACTCTTAAGTTTGTCTTCCATTGAGCAGTTGGAAAAAAAGCTGTGTGTTTGCTCAGAGACGATGGTGGGTGGTTTCCCGTGAGGGTGGTGACCAGATTTAAACAGACGGGTTTTATTAGGACCACAGTAAAGCAGCTACACCCTGCATGGTGACAAAGGAACAGAAGACGTGGGGATGATGTGTAGAGAGAGAGAAGTCATGGAGACCAGATGAGGTTGGTATGCTGGTTTCAGAGCCAGCAGCCTCTCTGTTCGGTCCACTTTGTAATTTGGCCAGCAAGCTCCTAAACGTCTGAAAACTCTGAGTTTAGGAGTATCAGGTTAAACACGCCGGTACTTAAAGGTCAGAGAAGGAAAACAGCAAACTTTGGTTCACATGATGAGCGCTGGTTTCAGTCTAATTCACAGG
The DNA here is from genome assembly GCA_038048925.1 of Garcialebias charrua. Lineage (NCBI taxonomy): Eukaryota > Metazoa > Chordata > Actinopteri > Cyprinodontiformes > Rivulidae > Garcialebias > Garcialebias charrua. Next base: position 16,073 of record JBBPBX010034232.1, read on the forward strand.
TAATGCCTCTGATGATCACCTGAGTCAGTCTCCATGACCTCACAGAGGGATGACTCTTCAGACGATCGAGGCAATGGACGGGTTAAAAATCAGGAAACATCAAAGAGTCTGAATGTTTCTGCATCGTTCTGCTGAGAGACATTTTTTTCCTGTACGTTTTTCAGCACGTAACTCAGTTTTTGTTCAGTTTCAACAATCCATTAATCGAAACGTGCGGCTCGTTCAGGACATTCCTGCTGTGACTTTTGGTATTTGACTTCTTGAAATATTCAGTTTTGTCAGCCAGGTTTTTCTCATAGTAAATGAAAGGAGCTCTCTTCACATCCTTCAAACTCTTTAGCTGTTTGAAACTTTTACTGCTCTTTTCAGCTTTGGCTTTACTTGAGCTTTTTTCAAATTTGTTGTTATAATTTCATGATTTTTCATCAATTGTTCTGCTAATTTAAGTGGTTTTGTTATTTATTTATTTTTTAGACTTTTTTCAACTTATTTCAGCTTCTGTCTGCAAAATTAAGCTTTTATCTTCTTTTTAAGCTACTTTTTAGGCATTTTTCTGCTCATTTTATTTTGCCAATTTCTTTATTTTTTGCGATTCTTTAAAATAATTTCAAAAGTTTATGCTTTTTTCAGCCTCTTTCTGCTCATTTCAGCTTTTGTTGTCGTCGTCGTTGTTGTTGTTGCTAATTTTAGTTTCTTTTTTGCTCATTCTTCTTCTGCTTCTTCTCACCACAGCAAACTAACTCACATGAGATTTGGTAAGTATTTTATGCTGCATGCCCTTCCTGACGCAACCACAGACCACTGAGCTACCACAGCCGTCTGTGTGGAGCAGAGAGCTGCCATCTTTGCTGTCTGGTGGAGCAGATAGTGGGGGTTAAGGGCCTTGCTCAAGGACCCAGAGTGGGGCAAATGAGGGTTGGAGGCAGGTGTAGGTGTTTCACCTTTCCCACCCACATTTACATATATAGTCAGTCTTCGGAATCGAACCAGAGACCTTTCGATCACAGGCTTGCCTCTGCACCACCACTCTCGCTGCTTATTTCAGTTTATTTTGCTCATCAGCTCTTTATCCACATTTCACCTGTTTTTATTCTGCTCTGCTTTTATTTCCCAGCTTCTAGTAAAATCCAGATGTTCAGATTCAACTCTTATCAACAGTTTATTTTTTTAAATTAATTAACCTTTATTTAACCAGGCAAATCCCATTGAGATCACAGATCTATTTTGCAAGGGAGGCCTGGGCCTGAAGGCAGACTAACATGCATGTTTTTGGTCTATGCATGGAGGAAGCTGGAGTACCCAGAGAAAACCCACGCATACACGAGAAGAACATGCAAACTCCACACAGAAAGTCTCTACACAGAAAGACCCCAGGTCCAACCGGGGATTGAACCCAGAACCTTCTTGCTGTGAGGCAACAGTGCTAACCACTGAGCCGTCGTGCTGCCTACAGAGAGAGATGAGAGATGAAACCTTCTCAGCCGGTTTCAGCTTCTTCAGCAGTAGAAATCACTCAGCTTCAAGCAGCAAATTTTTTCCACTATTTCTATTGTTGTATTTTGAGAAGATGAAGTCAGGAAAAACTCACACTCTCAAATCCAAAGGTAGCACCACGAAGAACCACACGATGATCCATAGACATGATCAACCCCGAGCAATGAGCAGCTGCACTCAAACCCTTCCAACAACGTCAACCAAGTTTATATGATTAAACTTATTTATTATTATTGTTATTATTAAGCTGCTACTACCACATCAAACTTTGCCTGAATATATTAAGAGTTACCTAAAACCAATTATGGGCTGGTTAAATGTGACTGGCTGTGACAATCATCTTAAATTAATCAGTTTTATAGACCTACATCCAAAGATCACACTGAGTTTCATTTAGATCTCTACAGTGGTTCATGAGATATTTTGCTAACAGACAGCATTGACTCCCACAAGGTATGTGTTAGGGAAGATGCTCAGCTACTACCATACCACAGTTGGTCAAATATCGGTACGACTGGTTGAGTTACAGTCATGTTTGTATTTTCGACGGTTAGTTTGTTGAGGCAACCATCTTGAATTGAGTTGACTCCAAACGTAAAACCGTTAGAGGTGCACCCAATGATTATACAAGTGTTTCGTTCAAATGTGTCCAATGGTTCATGAGGTATTTTGCTAACAGACATACAAACTACGCACAGAGACCAAAATAATTCCCTGTCGCCTTTGACTGTGATAAAAGTGAACTGGATAAACATCATTTGACCACCTCTATAAGACAGTAAAGCATATAAAGCCAAAACAATGACCACTAGATAAAACCATCTGTGTAAAAAACACGTTTTGGTATTAAATATATGCTCAGAGAAGGTGTTCGTCAGATGATCTTTATTCTTTATTCTTCGATGAACCTAATAAAGCTGCAGGATATGTTCTATGATATGAAGCAGATTCAGTGTTTCACCAAATAAAGCACACATTAATTTATTGTATATTTGTTCCAAAACAACCTAAATTAAAATTCAGGTTAACTTCATGGTGCCAACACACTACTGTAATCAGATCACATGTTCACTGATGGAGCACAGAAACTCTGATTAAAGATGTTCGCCAGTCCCCCAAAAAACACTGTTTAAATCTTTAAATTAACTCTAACAAGACGCATCACAGAGAAACAAATTTATAAAAGCAGGAAAAATCTAAATTATGTCATTACTGTGGCATTGTAGACAATTAAATGTACATCTTGCAGACAGCCACGTGTGTTTATTTACCTACATACAGTAAACAGCTGAAGGGGCTAAAAATAGGTCAACACAGGTGGTGACAGTGGAAGAGCTGTTTGGGGTCGTGAAATCTGATCTTTTCAATGTATAGTTGAGTACTTACACACAAATAGTTGAGTAAAGTCTGCAGACAAGTGTGCTTTGTTTACATTAAGAACTGACCCCCATTTCTGATCTTCTTATGATAATAATAAAAAAAAACTGCTGGAGTAAACTCTCTCAAGATGCATCGTTAGCGACAGTTCAAAGGGACCGTTTTATGTTTGATTTTATGGTTTGTAAAAAGTCTCTTTATAGTGAAGATTCAAAGGAAAATTGGTTTTAAACACCAGGACGAATTAAAAGCTAATATTAATATTGAAATGCTGAATATTCACATGGAAACTGTTTTTTACAGACTTGCCCTGAAGGCGGCTTGGAGGACTCGGTCATGATCAGGACCTTCAGAGAGCAGCTGTCCACCTCCTCCTCCCCAAATCAAATATTACTCCTAATGGGCATCCATTACTTTCATCAGTAACCCTGGACACAGCAAGATACATAAATTGGTCTTCAAACTCTCTCTCATAATCTCTCGAGAAAACTGAAAATCAACATTAAAAACCCGCGATAATTCATTGAAGTTCAACAACCAAGAGTCCGCCACGTAAACTACGGCAAGAGATAAGACTCAAGTTCGTGTTTTTAGGTTTACGTATCTTTTGTTGGAATAAAAAATAACTTACTGGTTCTGTCCGTGGGTTGTTGGTGGTTGTCAAATCCACTTGTTGTAATCCCGGTACCGCTGGTCAAGTTGTTTTCATGAAATAAACTCAAGAAGAAGACTTCCGGAAACGGCTTCAAAATAAAAGTGTTAACATCCGGGCTTGTAAATGATGGCTGAATGTTCATTTTGAAGACTCATTCCAGATTTTAAATATGCACCACACAATTTAAACCTTAGTTTTTTTGGATATATATTTTTTAACACCATGGACCAAGCAGAATAACATATGCTCATTAAAAGTGAACTTTTTTTTTTACTTTAAATTAAAATGGAAATGTCTAGTTTCTTGTTTGTTTAAAACGAATATCAAAATGACCATCAGCTCATCGAACAGAAGGATTTCTAATGTATCCCTACAGCTATAAGCAGTGATGACTTCATGAGATTCTTTATAAATAAATTATTTCAATTAGAGTGAAAACTCAAACCATCTTTCCTACTATAATAATAACAATAATAATAATAATTTTATTTAAAAGCACCTTTCAGGACACCAAGGACACTTTACAGCAAGAAACAGAGAGATTGTGTAAAAGCAAACAACAAGCACAGTGCAAAGATCAACAGGAATACATTGAAATATAAAATATATAAAGAATATAAAATACAAAATAATATAAAATACATAAAGAATATAAAATACATGAGGCAAAGTTAAGAAGAATAAGCTAGTCTAAAGAGATGTGTTTTTAGACCAGTCTTGAAGAGAGAAAGGGAGGTGGTGTTTCGTAAGTCTGGCGGTAGAGCGTTCCAGATGTGAGGGGCAGAGCAGGTGAAGGCCCTGCTCCCCATGGTGGAGAGGCGGGTAGCGGGTACATGGAGGTGTAGTGAAGAGGAGGACCTGAGAGAGCGTGATGGGATGGAGATTTGTAGGAGGTCAGATAGATAAGGAGGGGCAAGGTTGTGGATAGCTTTGAACGTGAGAAGTAGAATTTTGAAGATGATGCGTGATTTAACCGGGAGCCAGTGGAGCTGCTGCAGGACAGGAGTGATGTGGTTATAGTAGGAGGTTTGAGTGATGACACGGGCAGCTGAGTTCTGGACCATCTGTAACTTGTGGAGAGATTTGTTGGGGAGGCCATAGAGAAGGGAGTTGCAGTAATCGATACGGGAAGTCACAAGACTGTGCACCAGGATGGCTGTGGAGCGGGGTGTGAGAGAAGGACGGAGACGGTTAATATTACGGAGGTGGAAATAGGCAGACCGAGTAACATTGTTGATGTGTGAAGTGAAGGAGAGAGTGGTGTCAAGGATGACACCGAGACTCTTGACCTGAGGGGAGGGGGATAGCAGAGAGTTGTTAAGGGGGACGAGAAGGTGTTCTGATTTTGAAATAGAGTTTTTGGTACCAACAAGAATGATTTCTGTTTTGTCACTGTTTAGTTGAAGGAAATTGTTAATTTGCCTCTGATTCCTGTTTGATGAGCCAGCTTCAGAAATGTCACTAGAACCTGATTTATTTTTGGACAGTTTTTGTTCCGTTGAACTCTCTGAATTGTCAAAAACAATAGCTTCGTCCAAATCATCAACATGTCTGTTAGATCCCATCCCAACTACACTGTTTAAAGAGGTATTTCCCCTAATTAATATCCACATTTTGGGTCTGCTTAATTTGTCTCTAATGAATGGTTACATACCACAGTGCTTTAAGGTTGCAGCAGCAATTAAACATTTACTTAAGAAACCTGATCTTGATTTAGGAATGCTGGCAAATCATAGACCTATATCAAGTGGACCTATACCACTTGCTATAGCAAGCAAGTGGAGGAAGGACAGGCTGCAGGTTTCGTTTAAAATATTAAGGGAGAGTTGGCGTCGCTATCAGAAAACTGTTAAAGCTGCTAAATCTAAATTACTTTCTGATATAATTGTCTCCAACTCCCACAACCCCCGAGCTCTTTTCTCCACCCTGAACACAGTTCTACACCTCAGTGAGCCTTCACCTCTGGAAGCCTCAACTGAGCTGTGTGAAAACTTCCTCCATTTATTTTTTGAAAAAGTTGCGAACACCCGGGCACTCATTTCTCCACCAGCTCATGACCCGTCCATCCCATCTCAGTGTGTAGCTGCGTTTGACCACTTTGAGCCCATCTCTCAGTCTTCACTGGAGCAGGTAATGTGCAGCATGAAGCCATCTGGTTTCCCCTTTGATGTGGTCCCCCCTCGACTACTAAAGGAGATTTTTCCTACACTGGGTCCTTCTATTCTTGCTATTGTGAATAGCAGTTTATCCTCAGGTGTGGTCCCAAAAACCTTTAAACATGCTGCTGCCCAGCCTCTACTGAAAAAACCTAACCTTGACCCCTCGGTGGTGTCCAACTTCCGGCCTGTCTCCAGACTCCCATTCACCTCCAAACTACTGGAAAAAATTGTTGAGTCTCAGCTGAAATGTTTCTTGGACAACCACGCCATCCTAGAGTTGTTCCAATCCGGCTTCAAATCTCTCCATAGCACTGAAAAAGCTCTACTGAAGGTTTTTAATGACATTTTCACAGCCACAGACGCAGGTGATTCTGTGCTGCTTGTCTTATTGGACCTTACATCTGCTTTTGACACCATCGACCACAACATCCTCATTTCTAGGCTGGAGCAGTGGGTGGGCATCACAGGGTCTGCCCTCAAATGGTTTGAGTCCTACCTCTCGGACAGAACCTTTTGTGTCAATATCAACGATTTCAGTTCAGCATTTACAGCAGTGGGGGGTACCGCAGGGCTCCATCCTCGGTCCCCTTCTCTTTTCATTATACCTGCTGCCACTAGGTGCTATTTTCCGCAAACACAAAATAGCCTTTCATTTCTATGCCGAAGATTGCCAAATTTGCTTCCCCCTGAGGCAGAGGCTCACGCTCTAGTCAACCCCTTCTTGACTGCCTGGCCGACATCCATGATATGATGGCCTCAAACTTCTTAAGTTTCATTGAGAAGAAGTCTGAAGTCATGTTGTTCCATCCCAATGGCTCATTCACAAACCAAGACATTAACCTTCTCTCTCTAGCCCCGCTAGAGAAACAAAGGGTCACTAATCTGGGGGTGATAATTAGGGTTGGGCATTGAGAATCGTTCAGAACCGGGATTAACTGTCCGGTTTTCCCGGAATCGTTCAAAATATTAGTTTTCGATTCCTATTTTCGATGCTAGTCCGCCGACCGGAAGTAGCCGCCAACGCCGAAGAATTTTCCGCCAAAAACCAATGAAGAAGAATCCACCGGAAGTGTGCATCCGCGGTCGAAAGCATGGCTTAACTTTAATAAAATGACCAGTCAGGGCAGTGCAGCACTTGCAATAATTTTGAGCAGGTCCAGCAAAGGAGAGAAGTAAAAAAGTGTCCTGTCTTTGACACGCTCCGCCGGATTATTTTCGCTTCGTGTCCGACCGGAAGTACAGAGTGGTCCGTCTTCAAAACATTCCGCCGGATTTTTCGCTACCTCTTCGGCTCCATCAGGTAAATAAACCCTCATACCAACATTAAGGCAGCTAACAAGTTATACTACACTTAAAGCGATAAGTCAGCTCAAATACAAATACGATGCTAACGTTAGCTCGTATTTTTTTCTTAGACAAACGACCTGAAATGGCTCCATGGTGTTGGATGTCTGAGGTTGTTATGAGTGAGAGCTCAGTAACATGACTACAGCATCACACACTGGACATGTGGAAGTGTTTCCATGAGGTTTTCAAACTTAAAGCTCTCTTTTAAAAGTGTACCCCTGCGAAAAGAAAAATCATAACATATTGAAGTTCATAAGTTTGATATTTATATACTGGTTGAAAATAGCCCTGTGAGAAATTCATAGTAAATTTAACAAAAAGGAAAAAGTTCATAGAATTAAAATTCAAACAGAAGTTCAAATTATTTCATCCTGAAAGAACTCTAGCTAACTACTGTAGCTCTTTTATAATATGATGGAGTTAAACTCAAAGTAGTCTCCTCAGATAAATAGTGTTAACATCATTTTTATATTAAAATTTTTCTTAACTTATTATTTTTATATTTGATTGTTTCTGTTCAGTGCAATGAGACAACTTCTGTTGTGACTTGGAGCTATACAGTATAAATAAACTGAACTGAATTGAATTGACGTCTTTTTTTAACCCCGCCTACAAAAAGAATCGGAATTGAGAATCGAAAAGAATCGGAATCGAAACGAAGAATCGGAATCGGAATCGGAACCGGAATCGCTCAAATTCAAACGATGCCCAACCCTAGTGATAATGGACCCTTCCCTGAAACTTAACAGTTACGTAAACATGATTGTTGAATCCTGCTTTTTTCAGCCTTGGCGGCTGTCTAAGCTGAAGCCCATACTTGTCAGGATGGCTCCCTCGGCTGGTCGGTTTCCATCCCTACATCTTTGGTCTTCCAGGACTGCAGGTGTATGGTGTTTAGGTAATTAGTTATGTCTGTATTTAAGTTAGCATTCTGCCCTTTGTGTTTGTCAGGTCATAGTCATTTCTCCCTGATGTCTGGTGGAGCCATTTATCATTTCCACATCGTTTTGTAAGTAGCTGCACCGTCAGCTTTTTGTTTTCATAATTAAGGTGTTTATTATTTTTACACTCTTCGTCTCCGAGTCCTGTCTGCCTGCACTCTGGGTTTGCTTGCTCCACCGGAACCAAATCGTGACAATACTATCCAAAAAGAAACTTGAGACAGTAATCCATGCTTTCATAACATTGAGGCTCGATTACTGCAATTCACTTCTGTTCGGAATCAGTCAGTCCTCCATTGCACGGCTACAGCTGGTCCAAAATGCTGCATCTCGATTTTTAACTGGTACAGGCCATAGAGAGCACATCACACCAGTTTTAGCCTCCCTGCACTGGCTACCCATTCACCTTCAGATCCAGTTTAAAATACTCATGTATGTTTTTAAATCTCTGAACAGTTCCGCTCCACCCTATCTCACTGACCTTCTGCAGCCATATGTCCCACCGCGCTCTCTGAGGTCAGCAGACCAGATGCTTGTTTCAATCCCAGATACTCGCCGTAAGCTCAGAGGTGACAGGGCTTTCTCTATTGCAGGTCCAAGACTGTGGAATGAGTTGCCACTGAGTGTCAGGCAGGCTCCCATACTCACAGTCTTTAAGTCTCGCTTGAAAACCCACTTCTATTCTCTCGCCTTTAACACGGTGTGATTTGTTTTGATCCTCTCTGTACTATACATTGTTAGCCATTTTAGTTAGTTTCTGTTTCTATTTTATATCTATATTTTTATTTTATGTTTTCCTGTCTGCTGTGCTTGTTTGTTTCTATTGTACAGCACTTTGGTTGGCCTCGTTGCTGTTTTAAGTGCTCTATAAATATATTGGTATGGTAATCAAATTCTAGAGAAAATAGTTGCAGGTCAGTTGCATGAACATCTGTACATAAATAATCTGGTTGAGGAGTTTCAATCAAGTTTTAGAGCTCACTATAGCACAGAAACAGTGCTGATGCAAGTTACTAATGATATTCTCATGGCCTCAGACAATAGACTTGTGTTTATACTGGTCCTGTTAGACCTCAGTGCTGCATTTGATACAGTTGATCACAATATTTTACTGCAGTGGCTTGAATATGATATTGGGATTGCAGGAACAGCTCTAAAATGGTTTAAATTAAATTCATTTGATAAATTCCAGTTTGTAAACGTAAATAATTAATTTTCTTCCTACATAAAAGTTAGTCATGTGGTTCCTCGGGGTTCAATGCTTGGACCAGTACTATATGCTTCCATTAGGTAAAGTTATTAAACAGCATGGGTTAAATTTTAATTGTTATGCTGATGAGTTATAGTTGTCCATGAAACCCATCCATCCATTATCTTTACCCGCTTCTTCCATTTTGGGTCACGGGGGGTCGCCAGTGCCCATGTCCAGCAATCACTGTGCGAGGGGCGGGGTACACCCTGGACGGGTCGCAAGTCCATCACAGGGACACATAGAGACAAACAACCATTCACGCTCTCACTCACACCTAGGGACAATTTAGAGTTACCAATCAGCCTAACATGCATGTTTTTGGTCTGTGGGAGGAAACCGGAGTACCTGGAGAAAACCCACGCATGCATGGAGAGAACATGCAAACTCCACCCAGAAAGGCCCCTGGACCGAGATTTGAACCAGGGACCTGTTCACTGAGAGGCAGCAGCTCTACCAGTTGCACCACCGTGCTGCCTCCATGAAACCCAATGAATCCAATCAGTTACTTAGACTAGAGGCATGTCTTAAAGACATAAAAACCTGGATGACCCTTAATTTTCTGCTTTTAAATTCAAACAAAGTCTGAGGTTTTGGTTTTTGGACCTGAGCATTTTAGCAATAAATTTTCAGTCTTTCGCCCTCCCTGGATGGCATTAATCTGGCCTCCAGTTCTAATGTTAAAAATATGTATTTTTGATCAGGACATGTCTTTTAACCCCCACATTAAAAAATATTACTACAACCGCCTTCATCCACCTGCGTAATATTGCTAAAATTAGAAACATCTTATCTAAAAATTATGCAGAAAAACTGGTTCATGCATTTGTCACATCTAGACTGGACTATTGCAATGGTTTATTATCTGGGTGTCCAAATACTTAAAAAAAAAAAAGTTGATCCAAAATTCTGCTGCCAGAGTCTTAACTGGACTTAGTGGGAGAGATCATAGCTCTCCAGTTTTAGCTTCTCGCCATTGGCTCCCTGCCAAATCCAGAATTGAATTTTAAATCTTAGTTAAAACTCTCAACAACCTAGCTCCATCTAATATTACAGATCCTATTGTTCCATATTTTCCTGACAGAGCGCTTTGCTCTCAGACTGCAGGGTTACTTGTGGTTCCTAGAGTTTCCAAAAGCAGAATGGGAGGAAGATCTTTCAGTTATCAGGCTCCTCTCTTGTGGAACCAACTTCCAGTTTCTGTCTGTGAGGCTGACACATTGTCCAGTTTTAAGACTGGACTTAAAACAATCCTTTTTGATAAATCCTATTATTAGGGTTGGCTTGTTATGCTGCCTTAATCTCAGACTACTGGAGGACAAATTGACCTAATTCTTTTAAGATACATTTTTACAATTGAATAGTTTTCATTTGAAATCATTTCTATCTTAACTTGTGATTCTCGACCTGCCGTTGTGTATCTGTTCCTCCTTCCTGTTCCTCTCAACCCCAGCCGGTCGAAGCAGATCGCTGGTTGTCCTGAGTCTGGTTCTGCTGGAGGTTTCTTCCTCATGAGGGAGTTTTTCCTTTCCACTGTTGCCTTCATGCTTGTTCAAGATGAGAGTCTGCAATGAAGTTAAACTCAAAGCAGTCTGCTCCTCAGATCATTAATGTTATTAACCTTCTTTATATATACAGTAAATGTTTCTGTTCAGTGTCCTGAGATGACTTCTGTTGTGATTTGGCGCTATATAAATAAACTGAATACTGTAGTTGTGAAAGGATTTTGTTTTCTTCAAAACCATTTTTAAACAATGGTTTGCACATATATTCTGTTCTGACAATCTAATTAGCACATCTTTAAAGTTGATCAAAAGAAGAGTTGTAGTATTTATGTTGATTTAAGGAAGGCATTTGATACTATAGATCATGGAATTCTTCTTGATAAACTATATAAATATGGTATTAGAGGGACAGCATTAAAGTGGGTAAATAGTTATTTGGAAGATCGAAAACAATTTGTTCAAATTCATGACATAAGATCCAAATTTAGTAATATCACATGTGGAGTGCCTCAGGGCTCAGTACTTGGACCCAGGTTATTTAATTTGTATGTAAATGACTTGGTTAATGTGTCAGACTTTTTTAGATGTGTTTTATTTGCAGACGACACAACATTTATTTGTAAGGGTGATGATACAGAACAAATGCTGGAGTTAATACAGTCAGAATTTGTGAAAATCCAAAATTGGTTTTGTCTAAATAAGTTATCATTAAATCTGGATAAAACTTATTACATGATACACAGCAACAGAAAAACAGATGTTCACGCTCCATTTTTGGTAAACGGAGCTGAAGTTTATAGAGTTAGTGAGGTGAAATTTTTGGGTGTTATTATTGATGAGAAATTAACATGGAGACCTCACATAAACAATTTGAGAACAAAAATATCCAGATCAATATAATCAAAAAGGCGTTCAATACAAGATCAACTGGACTTTATTTGTTGCAGAAAACGTTTCGACTCCTATCCAGGAGGCTTTTTCAATTCCATGAACAAACTGTGAGAAGTTTGGAGTTATAACAGAACCACGCACCATCATATGTAAATTGCAAGCTGAGGTAACACATACATGTAAATTGACAGATCACACCTTAACAGTAGGGGGTTCCCTTGAGGTCTCTGACAGAAGACACAACACTGTATGTAAATTGACAAAAAACAACTCCCAACCAACAAACAGAGGCTTCTCAAAGAAATTTGTTAGTCTAATTTACAGACAAGACACCTCTGTTCCCATCCGGTGTAAAACGTTTCGGAATCAGTCCCAAAACTGAGTTATAAGTCTTGGAAAGTTGAAATCTCAGACCTCCTCCTCTGTTGAGAGAAGGTTTTTCTCTCTTAACATAAACAGCTTCCTTCACACCCCTCTCAAACCATCTGTGCTCTCGGTCCAAAATTTGCACATTCTGGTCCTCAAATGAGTGCCTTGTCCGTGAGGTGGAGGTGAACAGCTGAGTTTTGTCCAGAGGAGGTTGCTCTCCTGTGTTGGGACATTCTTTTGTGGATGGGCTGCTCAGTTTCTCCAATGTAACGACCTCGCTGCACTGGACTGCGTAAACCACACCACTCTGTTTGTGTGTCGGGGTTCTGTCCTTAGGGTGGACCAGCCTCTGTCTGAGAGTCCTGCTGGGTTTGAAATGTACTGGGATGTTGTGTTTGTTGAAAATCCTTCTGAAATTCTCTGAGACTCCAGCAACATAAGGAATGACAATGTTTTTCCGTCTGTTAGACTTTTTCTGTTCATTATTGTGTTTAGCAGATTTCCTTGCTGACTTGACAAAAGCCCAGTTGGGATATCCACATGTTTGCAGAGATTTGTTGATGTGTTTCTGTTCCTTTTCCTTCCCTTCTGTCCTTGTGGGGATGTGTTCTGCCCGATGCTGTAAAGTTCTGATGACAGAAAGTTTGTGCTCCAGTGGATGGTGAGAGTCAAACAGGAGATATTGGTCTGTGTGGGTTGGTTTTCTGTAAACTTCAATGTTGAGACTGTCCTCTCCCTCCATATGCACCAAACAGTCCAAAAAAGCTTCCTTTTTTGGACTGTTTGGTGCATATGGAGGGAGGTTGGGAGGTTTTTTGTCAATTTACATACAGTGTTGTGTCTTCTGTTAGAGACCTCAAGGGAACCCCCCTACTGTTAAGGTGTGATCTGTCAATTTACATGTATGTGTTACCTCAGCTTGCAATTTACATATGATGGTGCATGGTTCTGTTATAACTCCAAACTTCTCACAGTTTGTTCATGGAATTGAAAAAGCCTCCTGGATAGGAGTCGAAACGTTTTCTGCAACAAATAAAGTCCAGTTGATCCTGTATTGAACGCCTTTTTGATTTTATCATGTCCTGGACGACTGAGAATCTTCACCAGCATCCATATCAATAGCAGTTCTGTATAAAGTAAGAGAGTTATTCACTGATAAAGCAATGTTTATGTTGTATAATGCAATAGTTGTTCCTTATTTGGTTTACTGTATTGAAGTCTGGGGTAAAGCATGTAAAACTATAACTACAGTAATCCTTTGTTCATTTTACAGAAAAGAGCTGTACGAATTATTATGAAAAAAAAAACTATAGATATCCGTCGACTACTTTATTTTATCAACTGAAATTTTTGAAGTTCTATGATTTGGTTAATTATAACATTTTGTTGCTTATGTATAAGGCACATAAAGGCATGTTGCCTGACAATATTCAAACACATTTTGTTAAAAGAGAGAGTGTATATTTTCTTAAAGGAATTGAGATGTTTGTGAAGCCTTATTTTAGTACTAGTTTGAAGGAACAATCCACAATAATTCAGGGAATAGGATTGTGGAATGGTTTGGAAGATACTGTCAAGAATGCCAGATCACTGTGTACATTTAAGAGACTGACGAGTTTCTTGGAAGAATATGGGAATCGTTATACATCTACTTAAGTTGTTGTCTGATTTGATTAAGATGTTTGAGTTTTTATGTTTTTAATTTAGCTAGATTGTTATTGTCTTTGTGAATTAAATTTTATATATAATTTGATTTACATAAGAATTGAGTATAGGGGCAGTTTTCATAGTTCTTCTCCTGCCACCTTTCATTTTATTTTATTTACTTCTTGTTATTGTATTGTATGTATAATTGTCATGTTTTTAAATGAAATGAATAAATTTTCAACAAAAAAAAGATGTCATGTCAATTATAATTTTTGATCAAAATGGTTAGAGAATCTTGCTGTGAATGACACTTTCGCACACCTGACCAAGTACAGTAGCTCGTTTAGACGAAGGGAGCTTTTATTTTGAAATCAGCGTCAGACGGCTTCCTGTCTATACGTCTAAAAATCGAGAAGCATTGGGTGGTCTGTCTTTTATTTTAAGGTGTATTACAACATTGACAAAATCCCGATCAAACTCTCCAACTTCCACAAACAGCTGTTTTTATGCTGGACTCTGGTTCACAAACACAATTTCTCTACACAAATACTATATCTGGAATAAGACATTTGTTTTAAACATAAATCTATTTTCTTTAAAAATTGGTTTGACAGAGTTGTAGGCCTACATCAGTTATTCAACAATGACGGCAACACTTACTCTTATAGTGAATTTTTAACTACGTATAACTTTGTGTGAAAATGTTGATGTCAAATCCTGTACAAAACAGCACAAACTATAACTCTGACCCTTTTTTAAGTGAAAAAACAAATAACAAATGTATTAGAGAATTAATAATTAGAGAATGTATTAGTAAACCTGCTTCTATATTCTTCTGGGATAATTTATTTAATGATATCTGTTGGAAAGATGTTTGGTTGTTACCTAGAAAATACTTTATAACTAATAAGATTCGAGAAGTGTCCCTAAAGATTCTGCATAAATGTTATCCTGTAAACTATATAATCTCCAAGTACCGTCCAAACGTAGACCCAATGTGTTCACTCTGCCACAGCTCTGAGGAGACCATCATCCATCTCTTCTGGGACTGTTCTCATACTCAGGTGTTCTGGAAAGACATTTTCATGTATGTAAATAGAAAGTTAGAAATTGACCTACCATTTGACGCTAAAATTATACTGTTTGGTTTCTTTTGTCCAAATATTTCAAGTGAGAAAGTTTTTGTTGTAAATTTAATACTACTATTAGCCAAATTTTACATCCACAGCTGTAAATTCTCCTTGCTAAAACCTAGATTTATAGTGTTTTCTAATTATATTTCTTCTTACTTATCTACTTTAAAGTATTGTACTAATGCTTTAAAAACTAAAACAATCTGTAACGAATTTCTGTTGTAAGCGGCCCAAAACATTTTTGTTTTTGTTTATGTGCCTTTATTCTTTTTTGTGCTATGCATGCCTTAAGTCTCGAGCCATGTTTGACATTGTAAGATTTTTTGTACTTGTTTTTTTTTTTATAATAAAATAAATAAATAAAAATAAATAAATAAAAAATAAAAGTAGAGTTCAGCCTGCAACGCCGTGACGTAACGTTCCGCCACAAGATGGCGCTCCTGCCATACGAGTTTACCGAGTCTCTTCAGGAAATTTGACCTGTAGTTCAAAAGTATCCTCTGTTAGAAGACCTTTGTAAACTCGAATATCTCACAGCCCTTTCATGGCGCTAAATTAACTTATTTTGTTGTCTAAAGAGGTCGCTTGGGACTTTTAAAAGACACGGAGCATGTCGGGGTGGAGTTTTAGGAAAACTTTTTTTTTCTCTCCAAACAACATGGAGTCCATCAGCAGAGTAACGTTTCGCAGAGAAGCAGGTGAAAAATCACATTTTCAGTAGAGTTTTATGTCTTGAAATGTCATTTTGAATAGTTTTTAAACAGTTTAGGTCATTTTATACAGTGGTTTATTAATAGTTTCGTACTGTCTTCATTAGTGGACATTTTGGATGTTTTTCACAGCTGGAATTGCTAACATTGTAAGTTTCTGTGTATTTCTTTTAAAAAGTACCAAAACGTTTTAAGGATTTTGTTCATTTTATTAATTTGGCTTAAATCAGTTTGTTAAAAAAAACTTTCAAAGACTAAGGTGACCAGATTTCTGAAATTAAATCTGGGGGCATTTCCAGCTTGGAGAAAGACAATTAAATGTTATCAAGATTAAATGAAAGTGAGACAGTTTTAGTTTAATTTATTTTTACATATGTATTCATGTTTAAACAATAAAAATGAAATGTAGCAGCAGGAATGAGTCTCTCCACCCTAACATTTCGTAAGAGTAATAAAAGGAATACTGTAGTAATAGTAGTAGTACAGTAATAAAGAGTCCTAAAACTGGGGGTGGGGGATGTCAAGGGTGTATACAGTACTAGTAAGTGAGCATACTTATGTTGTGCATTAATGAGAACATGGTGTGTATAAGTACACAATAGACCAGCTATAGTCTGGAGCAGGGGTCACCAACCTTTTCGAAACTGAGAGCTACTTCGTGGGTACGGAGTCATACAAAGGGCACCAGTTTGATAAACTCTTTGGATATAACAAAGCGTAAATTGAAAGAAAAAAAAAGTATAATAGACATATTTTTAAGAACATATTTTTAATATAGACATTTTAAAATATATATATAAATACAAAAAAAGAATAACAACTGAATAAAATGAAATTTTAAATGCAGCTTAGTAGTGAGTTGTGCTATTTTTAGAACAGGTCCTTGGGGGCACCCGGGTGCCCGCGGGCACCACGTTGGTGACCCCTGGTCTGGAGATAGTGGCATTGACAAAAAGAAAGGAGAAAGATTTGGAAGTGGCAGAAATGAAGATGTTGAGGTTCTCCTAGGAGTAGCATGGATGGATAAGATTAGGAATGAGATCATCAGAGGTACAGCACAGGTTGAACAACTGGGAGATTGGCCATACTGAGATGGTTTGGAAATGTCCAGAGGAGGGACAGTGGGTATAGAAGGATGTTAGAAATGAAGCTGCCAGGAAAAAGACAAAGAGGAGATAATGGATGCAGTTAGAGAGGACATGGAGGTAG
>JBBPBX010034233.1:7692-23642 GCA_038048925.1 Garcialebias charrua
TGATCCCAAGAAGTTTAACTGCCTGTGTATTTCCTGTCAAACCTGTAAAAGTGTGAAAATGGTCTATCATTTCAGGAGTCTTTTGCTTTCTCCGTCTTAGACACATGCTTATTGTAGATGCGTCTGCTTACTTAGTGGCACAGCCACTTTACTGGTTTGTGAGAACTGTGTACCGGTAGTTGGAAGAACTATTCTCCATTGAAAATAATAATAATAAATACTTGTACCTGGAATAATATAGACAAGGCCTCAGAGCTTCAAAAACTACAAACTCTCAACTTTAGAAAGTAAATCAGGTAAAAACTTTATTAATCATCAGTTTTTACACAAAAACAAACATTAAACAAACAGAAGTAAAAACACATGAATACCACAGGAGGATGAGTTGGAAAGTTACCATAAATGACAAACAACAACTGATGGGATGATATGCGTAGCACAGATTTGAATGTTTTGTGTGCTTGCTTTAAATATTAAATGTTTAAAGCAATACAGGTATTAAAAAAAGAAAAAAAAAAGAAAGAAGAAGCCACCTGCTGCAGTCACCAACATAGAAACAAGTTATTTCATTATGCTGGTGAAGATTCTCAGTCGTCCAGGACATGATAAAATCAAAAAAGGCGTTCAATACAGGATCAACTGGACTTTATTTGTTGCAGAAAACGTTTCGACTTCTGTCCAGAAGTCTTTTTCAATTCTGAATGAATGGAAGCTGTGAGAACGAGAAGTTTTATACAAGCCACGCACCAACATATGAAATTGGAAACTGAAATAACACCACAAAATACCTAACATGCCCATTCTATTTAAATTGACAAAACAACACATCACACCTGGGGGTTTGTAACACATACATGTAAATTGAAAGATCACACCTTAACAGTAGGAGGTTCCCTTGAGGTCTCTGGTAGAAGACACAAAACTGTATGTAAATTGACAAAAAACACCTCCCAAACAACAACAGAGGCTACTCAGAGAAACTTTGTTAGTCTAATTTACAGACAAGACATCCCTGCTCCCATCCAGTGTAAAATGTTTCGGAATCAAATCCAATTTTTTTGTCAATTTACATACAGTTTTGTGTCTTATACCAGAGACCTCAAGGGAACCTCCTACTGTTAAGGTGTGATCTTTCAATTTACATATATGTGTTACAAACCCCCAGGTGTGATGTGTTGTTTTGTCAATTTAAATAGAATGGGCATGTTAGGTATTTTGTGGTGTTATTTCAGTTTCCAATTTCATATGTTGGTGCGTGGCTTGTATAAAACTTCTCGTTCTCACAGCTTCCATTCATTCAGAATTGAAAAAGACTTCTGGACAGAAGTCGAAACGTTTTCTGCAACAAATAAAGTCCAGTTGATCCTGTATTGAACGCCTTTTTTGAATTATTTCATTATGGAAGGAAGTAGGTGAAAACTGAAACACGTTCTGTTGAAAGCTTTCGTCCATGTAAGTAAAACAATTATTCTGATCCATTTCATGGGCTGCTGCCTGCTTTGGATATACAGACAAGTGATTTTACACAAAAAGTGACGGCCCCATCAGGTTTGTCAGCGGAGCTTTGAGACTTCTCTGTGCACCGGTGCACACGCGTCTTATAGACAACCCACAAGTTTTGGGGAAAAGGAAAGAGATGTGTGTGTGTGTGTGTGTGTGTGTGTATGTGTGTGTGTGTGTGTGTGTGTGTGTGAGAAATGCCCGAATCAAAATTTACTCCTTCACCGTGAGCCAAGCGTCTCAGAGAGTCTGACTCAGAAATCAGTCAGTCTTCAGTCTCGTGGGGTTTTCCACGCTGTCATCTCGAACTTCTGTGTTTCTCTCACATGACTGAAAGGTTGATGATATAAATACAGTCACTCTCACAGCTTTGGCTTGTTAAATGACAAAACAAAACATTTATCATTATTATTAAAATAAAACTCAACACCCAGAAGAGGTTGTCTGTGCAGAAAAACCGGCTTCTTCATTTAGGAGGTGGATGAGATGTCAGGGAATGTTCCACCGTTGAGCACAGTTCACCTGCAGCTCTGAGGAGAACCTCCACAACAGACTTACTTTTTACCTGCCAGTACAAAAAGTTGATCTTCTCGGAGGTTGTATAGTTGTCACCTTCAGGAGAAACAATCACAGCCAACACATGCACGTCCACCCGTTTGCTCACTTTGTAAAGATGATGCTGCTGGACATGCAGAGACAAGAAGCTTACGGAAGGCCGACAAACCAATTCTCTGCGTCGTGTCCATTATTATCTGCCTCATAAACTATTTATAGCAGATGTTGTTTGAAGTCAGATGCAAAGTCCCTGTCGAGCTAAAGAGAAGAAAAGGCCCCAGACAGTAGTTTTTAGACAGAATTAACTGAGCGGAGGCACCCAGCCTGCGGTGATCCATAGCCACCATGTTGCTGCCACCAACACTTGGGGCTCAGATCAAACCTGCACTGCTTTACCTGGCTTCACAATGAAGCTCGGGACATTTAAACTCCACTTCATGTCAAGGTGCATCACAGAGACCGCAGAAAACAAAGACCGAAGCTCATCTGGGGTCAGGCGAAATCTAGTCAGAAACAGCGTGAGCATGCCGTCCCCATGTATCGTGCACCTGCCTCGTCCTCTCTGGCTGTGGCAGCTCGCTGGATGCAGAGGGATCTCAGCCTCAGGCAAGATCTGTTTCAGTGCAGCCGGCTCGTCAGGCTGACTGACAAGTGTTCGGGTGGAAACAAGGTGAGATGCTGCAAAATGGAGCTTCATCTTTCAGCTCCTTTTATTTCTGCCCGAGTTGTAAAGGGTGACGATGATGATGCTGGAGCCGGCAGCTTCTAATCAACGAGTTGCTTTGACTTCATCATAGCTGCTCATTCACAGCTCTGATGCTCCAGTGCCAACAGATGGAACAGCTCCAGTAAGTTCTGACTTTATGCAGCGACAGCCCAAAAGCTCTACATACGCTGGTGTGTGTATGTGTGTGTGTGTTACTTTTCATCTAAATGACAGCAAGGAACACGATGAAGCTGGACCACACAGACAGTCTTTACTGTATCAATACCTCCCAACAAACAAAAACAAATAATGACAACAACTCGTTTGCTCTTTGACTTGAACTCTTATTGCTTTGATTTTCAGGAATACTTCAGATCTTTTGAAGTGGGGCTTTATGTAAAAGTTATGAACTGTTGTAGATAGCACTCTGAACGACCTCAGTTTGAAAAACAAAATGTAATTCTCTTGACTGAGGAGCTAACAACTAATATGATATGAGGAGAGAGCAAAGTGAATGGCTGCGGTCCTAAAACAACTATTTAATAAAGTTTCACACTGCTGTCTGCTTCAGATCATACAATTATTTCTGGAGAATCTCATGTTCATTTGCAGAAAACAGTAACAGCAGCAGCTACTGTAGCACTTCCTGCACATAACACTTCAGACAGAAATGTTGAAATATTTCTGCCAAGATAATAGTCTTTTTAAAATACTTGTAAATAAATACATAAGATGCATTTAAAATGACCATTTTAAAACTGACATGGATGTAAAACTTACAAAACCATCACTCACATGAACTGCTTTAAGTGTAGCAGACTGAAGTTTGAAGGTGGCCGTGGTCCATTGTGGAAGTGATCCCATTGGTCTATGTTTATATATCAAGCTGAGAGGATTTTACCATCTTTAAACAGCCTGAAAGGCAGAATTTCACAGCAGTTCATTCCAACATTGTTTTATAAGAATTTACATTTATTTAATACAATTAATAAATTCTTCTTTCAGCTGCTCCCTTCTTCAGGGGTCGCCACAGTGAACTAACTCGCACGAAGACTTTGCAATTATTTTTACGCCAGATCTCCTTCCTAACCCAAACACAGGCTACAGTGGTGGATGTTAAGGGCCTTGCTCAAGGGCCCAGAGCGGGGCAAATGAGGGGCAAAACACCCTTAAGCACGCCCCTTATTGTGAGTGAAACACTTACACTTGAGCCAGGTGTGTGTTTCACTTTTCCCACCCACATTTGATGTTGTCGGTTTGGGGAGTTGAACCGGCAACCTTTCGATCACAGGCCCCACCATCTCTAACCTCTGCACCACCTTTACAGTTGTTTTATAAACCTTTTTTAATTTCAAACTACACAGTTATTTGAGAAGAAATATGAAAATTCCTGCTGGAACGTCTTAAGGCTGCACAAGAAACTGGTACAGCTAGCTGCTGCTGCTGCTGTTACCATTTGCACTTGCCAAAAAACAAAACAAAACAATTAACAGTGATGTAAACGTTTATAAAAAGCTTTTGTATAAATTGTTATAAAACTTTGAGATTGAAGTTGTTTTAAGACGTCAGCAATTCACATTCTCTCGGGTCCACTCAGACCAGCTTATTATCTATTTGACCAAATAAACGTTTATTTTCCAAACTGAGGTCATTCAGAGAGCGATCTACAGCAGGTAAGATACTGATTGTTGATTATTGGTTACAAAGAACACCTCTTCCAAAGATGTGAAGTATTGCTTTAAGCCTCCTTACTGACCAGTTTAGCTTTGGTTTGTGAATTTAAAACTGAAACAGTGAGAGTTTAAATGTGGTTACATTGTGACATCGAGTCAGAATCAATCCTCTGACTGGCATCTAAACCAGAATCTAAGATTTAAAAAAAGCTCATACGTTAGTTGTTTTATGAACAAAAATATAAACAGAGACCAGTTTAAACCTGTGCAAGGGTAAACAAGGGCCGGGAAACTTAATGAGTGGATAGTCTGTGATGCACGTTGGATAATTCTTCGGAGAAGTGTCCCACTCTGCACCCCCATGTTTCACCCACACAGGTATTCTCATTAATGCTGCCTGATTAGAGCCTTTTATTAGAATTGTGTGTTGGTTTGAACACACTGCATTGTCTGGCATCTCCTTCACACACGTTTAGTTTTGTTGCACATTTTAGGCCAAGACAGAATCCACTCATGATGGGTCTACTGAGATTTGACATTTTATTTCTTTAGAGCAGAGGCTTTGATATGCCACAGAGGGGAAAAACAAATGTGTAACAACAATCCCAGTGTTTGTGTTTGGAGGGAGTAGTAGCAGGACCCCCGAGTTTGACACCGCTAACTGGAGTAGTGCCACGCTTCATCTCGTTATTCGCACCTCCGCTCGTCTTCGGTGAGCTCAGATAATCCTGCATGGCTCGGCACAAATTTGGGCAGGATGAGTGGAAACAGCTGGGAGGGTGCAGGTTAAAACCAACACAGCCATGTTCAAAATATAAACAACACAAAACCTTCTCAACATGACATCAAAGTTACCCAATAACTCATGGAGTTTCTACAGTCCTCTGCACCTCAAAGTCCACTTCAAATAACAAGTTCCTTTCTTCCAAAATAACATTACCAAACATGTTTTACTCAAACATGCTTTGTTTTTGAAAACATACAAGCAGCTTGTTTCAGTGTCGTAAGTCTTTGGGTCCTTCGGACTTACTCGAGCTGTGGCTTTGCTCCATTGTGATGAAGAAGAGACAGACTGCTGAGGTCAGCAGGAGGTGCATGGACTCGTACAGTAATTTGGGTGAGAAGACGCTCCATATGAAGAGATGGTAGCGCAGGACCGTCACCAGAACGACGTAGGCTGCAGCTGGCATGGACCGGAGCAGGGCCAAACAGTAGCAACCGTGGCTAACCGTGACCGGACTCCTGTGGGGAGGAGGAGAATTCATGAGGGAGCGGAGGTAACAAGGAGGAGGAACAGAGAATGTTGAGGGAAAGCAAAGTTAGCATGAGCTGCTGTTTGTCTGCACAGTTTAATTTACCAAAGATTGTTTGACGATTTATAGTCATGGCAACAATTTACACACTCTCTCTCTGTCATGCACCCACACACAGGTTTCACCATACAACTTTAAAAAGGGAACACATGAAGCGAGATCACAACAAACAAGCATGGAAATGCTTTCATACATACTAGTTCTAATTCATCCCTCCTGGCTGCCAGAGGGTGCTGCTGAAAGCACTGAATGTTCCCTTTGTGCATGCGCTGTTCAAGTAATAATATAAAAAAAAGTCACAGGTGTGACACGGATGATCAATCAGAGGCTATATAGCCTAGCGTCATCCGCAGCTCTGCTCTTTTTTTCTTCTCGCGCATGGTTCAATCCAAGGTTTCAGCCCTTTGGATCTTTCCACTATCGTTGGAGGCCCGGCCGCAACAGTTTAGCCTTCGTCAAGGTATTTCATTGGGACTACGGCAGCTTTTCGCCCCTCTCCCAAACTTACAGCGTTTGACTACTGTGTGTGATACAACACTGGTGAGTAGTCTTTTACTTCTATTTTGCCTTGGTTAGCTGTGCCGTCCGCTTGTGGAGGCTTCCAACTGCATGGACGGTTTGGACTGTGCTCCGAAGTTCAACTACGTAGCCAGCTGTGTTCTGGTCTTGTTTCTATTGTAAAGCGAGCGTTCGTGAACCTTCTATTGATCTTTTTTTCTCCAACCTCATAACAGTTGGACTAGGCTAGCAGTGCTAGCCTCTCTCAGTTTTGGGCTAAGCTAGGATTACTAGTTCTGGTCTTGTTTCTAATTGTAAAGTGTGCATTCGAGCACCTCCTATCAATCATCTTTTATCCAACCTCATAATGGTTTGACTAGGCTAGCGATGCTAGTCTCTCTAAGTTTTGGGCTGAGCTAGGATTACTAGTTCTGGTCTTGTTTCTAATTGTAAGGCGAGTGTTCACGCACCTTCCATTAATCTTTATTTCTCCAACCTCATAACGGTTGGACTTGGCTGGCGGCGCTAGCCTCTCTCAGTTTTGAGCTAGGCTAGGATTACTAGTTCTGGTCTTGTTTCTAATCATAAGGCATGCGTTCGCACACCCTCTATCAATCATCTTTTCTCCAACCTCATAACGGTTGGACTAGGCTAGCAATGCTAAACTCTCTCAGTTTTGGCCTTGTTATCTATTGGTGAAGGTTGTCGTTGCGTACCCTCTCCCAAGTCATTTTTCACCAAACTCATAAACGGTTGGACTGAGCTAGCAGTGCTAGCCTCTCTCTCACTTTTGGCCTTATTTTCTATTAGTGAAGGTTAGCGTTGCACACCCTCTCCGCAGCATCATAACGATTGCTGGGTTTACTAGTTCTGGCCTGTTTTTTAAATGGTTAAGGCAAGCGTTCGCGCCCCCTCTCCCAATTATTTTCACTAGCATCTGAATTAAGAATTTAAGTATTAATGTTTTTCTGACTAAATGTTTATCAATTTTTATGTTAAGAGTTACTGCTTAATGTAACACTAAACATTTTAGTTTAGTGTCAAGATGTTTCATTAAACTAGCCTTGAAGTGAGGGTTTTGTGCGGCTTTGCTTCAAAGGCCCAGTTTCTTTGAATGATAAAAGGGCCCATCTTTCTTGGAAAAACTGGTCTTTGATGAATGAATGCATATCACCCATCTCACTTCAAGCCTTGCAGTTCTGCTGAAAAGGGAGTTGTGTTCAGTTGAGGACAAACTGACCTTGTAGCTCTTAGATGAAACAGAAAGCTTTTGGCGATGCTTGGCACCGCTCTAAAAACAAGATTGATTGAAAACATGTTTGATGAGAGTGAGAGAAGTCATGTATTCCACAAGGTATAAATTAAGAAGCACTCGGATAAACAATTCGAAGTCTACCGTGAGGCTTTGGCCCAGCCGTCCGGCCTGCGTTGATGGTGATTCTCATCTGAGTTGAAAGCGGCTTCCCGACTCGTGTCATGTCTTTTGCTTTTTTCTAAAGCTTGATGTCGTGGTGTGTCGTTGTTTGTCTGATGGGACGGACTGAGGTCGCGCAGAGGACGACAGAGTGGCCGGGCGCTTGTGACTGGTGTCGTCTGCTGGGTCGCTTCATCGCTGCTGCAGAGCTGCTGGGTGTCCAGTGCACCTGAGGATGGGAGCACCTGAGGATGGGTGCACCTGAGGATTGGTGTTCGTGCTCATCTGTGATGTGGTGCTGATGACCACACCTCTGAAAAACGAGACATGTCCTGAAAGGAGGACAGTTGGGGTCTTTGCCACAAGTTGAGAATACAGGATGGCTTCAAATGTCCTATACATCGGTCCAGCTGGTGACTATGTAATCAGAGGTGTCCGGCGTGTGTGACATTCCAGTGCGTCGACCTTATGGCAACTTTAAGGTCTGCCTAGAATATGTAGAAAAAAGACGGCCAGAAAAAGTGCTTACCAATCTTTCACGTGCTTCGAATGAGACTGCATGTAAGAATTACAGGTGTTTTTGGTGCGAGCTGTTCCAGAGGGTGGAGCCACGAAAATAAGTGACTAGTTTGGGAACATTTTTTATTGTTCTTTGAGTTTTTATTTTGTTTTATTTTACCTGAAGTGATAAAATCTGAAATGAGGAAATGTGATTTGTTTTTAAGATGTGCTGCAAACAGGAATAGGTTTTAACTGGACAGTAAAATCGTCATCAGAAAATACTTAGGTGTTTTTTATTTTCTGGGTGAATGTGTTGTACACTCGTTTGAGTTGAGATTGATTGACTAATTGGCAATTTCTGCCTTTTTCTAGCAGTCTCCATTGATTTGGGTCCCTTCTGATGGCCAATGAACGGATCCGATCCATGGTACCGAAACTTGTGATTAAGTTAAACTAATAGAGCAAGGGTATGCAGTGTCCCTCCTTTGCTTGTTTTTAGTGCCTTGCTTTGTGTTTTTATTAAACCGAGTAAAAGACAGTAGTGTTTGATTATTGGGTTAGTGGGTACAGACTTATACTACATGTTTCCCATGAGGTGTCGGGGAAAATTTTCAAAATTAGTCAGAAAATCAGAGGATGGAGTGAATTAAGAATTTAAGTATTAATGTTTTTCTGACTAAATGTTTATCAATTTTTATGTTAAGAGTTAATGCTTAATGTAACACTAAACATTTTAGTTTAGTGTCAAGATGTTTCATTAAACTAGCCTTGAAGTGGAGGTTTTGTGCGACTTTGCTTCAAAGGCCCAGAGTTTCTTTGAATGATAAAAGGGCCCATCTTTCTTGGAAAAACTGGTCTTTGATGAATGAATGCATATCACCCATCTCACTTCAAGCCTTGCAGTTCTGCTGAAAAGGGAGTTGTGTTTAGTTGAGGACAAACTGACCTTGTAGCTCTTAGATGAAACAGAAAGCTTTTGGCGATGCTTGGCACTGCTCTAAAAACAAGTTTGATTGAAAACATGTTTGATGAGAGTGAGTGAAGTCATGTATTCCACAAGGTATAAATTAAGAAGCACTCGGATAAACAATTCGAAGTCTACCGTGAGGCTTTGGCCCAGCCGTCCGGCCTGCGTTGATGGTGATTCTCATCTGAGTTGAAAGCGGCTTCCCGACTCGTGTCATGGTGAGAGATCCTTGTAACATCAATGCCTTGTTGTGTGTACTGTTCTTTGTGGCGGGGTTTAATAAATGACACATTGATCCTAGCAGATAACAGTTTGTGTATGTTTTTAATTTTTCCTTTTTTCTGTAACAGACTTCTTTAATAAATATTCATTATTTTTAATTAAGTCTTGTGTGTGAACTTTTTCCAAACAAAGCATGTGCCTATCCTCACGAACCTGGTTTAAAAGATGATAAAACATTAACCATTTGGGGTTGATCTGAAATTTCATAGAACAACATCACAACGGTTGAGCTGAGCTAGGTTTACTAGTACTGGCCTGTTTTAATTGGTGAAGGGAAGCGTTCATGCTCCCTCTCCCAATGATTTTTTACCAACCTCAAACAGTTGGACTAAGATGGAGGTGCTGGCCTCTCTGAGCTTCGGCCTTGTTTTAATTGGTGACGGTAAGCGTGCGCGCCCCCTCTCCCAATTCTCAGCCTATCCTTTCGTCCTTGTGTCTTGTTTTGAACCCTGGACATAACTGGCAGTGCCAGCCCCTGTGCTGGGTTGCAGTTTATTACTCGAGTAAACTGCCTAAAGTAGGAGCATGGACGGCTCTCACTGCTACACAAGCTGTGGGGCCGTGCTCCAAGTGGATGAAGGTCATGACCTGTGTCCTACCTGCCTTGGACAGGACGATCTGATGGAGGCCCTGTCAGAGAACCCCTATATGAACTGCAGCCTCATTCCTCACGCTGTGAGGGTGGCTCAGCTGGTCCAGTTTCATCCCAAGTTCGGCAATGGACTCCTGCCTTCTGGGCAGGAGGCTCCACTTAGGCGCTCGAAGCACCGGGCTGAGGACACAGTCTCTGTGGCCCCTCCTAGAAAGAGGCGAGCCAAGTCTGGTCAGGGTCTCTCCACGAGAGTGGAGCAGCTGTCAGCAGAATTGGTGGAGATGAAGTCCCTTTTTCAGGCATGCCAACTGGGTGCTGAACCAGGGGCAGCGACCGGATTCCCCTCCCCACCCATGCCTAAGCTGGCTGCGGAAGAAGATGTGTTATCCCTGGCTACCTCTGCCTCTCACTTTCTAGGTGAGGAGGAGGAACAGTCATCCAACAGTCATCTAACCATATAAATGTGATGGAGCTACATGCAACGCATTGGCACTCAAGTACTTCCTGACCCACCTGGAAGGGGGCATGCTCTCATTCGGCTAGACAACACCTCTATTGTCTACCGCATCAACTACTGGTGGGCACCTCAGTGTACCCTAGGGTACTCCCTTACCAAGGCATCGGATGCGCTGGACCAGGATGCATTGGCCCATCCTTGGCCAAGAGTCCTCCTATATGCCTTTCTGCCCCTTTCTCTAATTTGGTTGGGGGGGCTGATATGGCACCCCAACCCTCAACTTCATCTGCCGTGGATGTGGCCACTGCAAGGCTAGGACAGCAGCTGACTGTCAGAGGCACCATCCTGGGCACCAGGGAAACCTCTACTCATCAGTAGGATGGAAACAGATGGTGTCGGTTTTCCCAATGGTGTCTGATCACAATGAGGATCCAGTCTCTTGTACAGTACCCACCATCTGGAGTTTCCCCAGTCTCTCCTTGGTAAGGGTTGCTCTCCTTCGACACTTACAGTTTATGTAGCAGCAATATCATCTGATCATGCCAGTATCAATGGCTGTGCGGTGGGGGATGATCTAGTCTCTCTTCTCTGCATGGTGTCCATAGGTTACACCCGCCGACAACTACACGAGCACCAGGTTGGCAGAAGCCCTTGGTTCTTGAAGCTCTGTGCCACCCTCCATTCAAACCTCGAACGCAGGCGGACCTAAAGTGGTTTTTCATCTAAGACGGCTTTTGTTGGCTATGGCCTCAGCGAGAGGGTCAGCGAGCTACAGGCTCTCTCTCAGCTCTTCATGCCTCAGGTGGGGCCCTGAGGGCTCTGATGTTACCTTGTGATCAAACACTGTATTTGTACCAAGTGCTGCTGCATCATGGGCTTCTCCAAGCAAGTTCACCAGACTTTACAGAGTTAACATGGCCACCCCTCATCCTCTGGGCCAGGGTCTTCTCCAAGGGTCCACTGGACCTCCTCAGTGAGGTATGTGCTCAAGATTCCTTGTGACATTGTTGGTATTCGTCATTCAGTGCTTTCAGTATCGCCTTCTTGTGGTCAGGAGGGATGAAATAGAACAAAAGTTACATATGTAACTACAGTTTTATGAATCCTGGATGACCGCCAGAGCTTCTTTGTCACTCAGAATCCTCGATTCCCGTGAAAAGATTCTGTAGGAGCAGAGCCGCGGATGACGCCAGGCTATATAGCATCTAATTGGTCACCCGTGTCACACACCTGTGACTTTTTATATTATTACTCAACAGCGCATGGGCAAAGGGAACATTCAGTGCTTTCAGCACCGCCCTCTGGCGGTCATCCGGGATTCATAGAACCGTAGTTACATATGTTACTTTCGTTTTACCTACTACATGATAAAAATCCCCCTCTGTCCCCACTAAGAAACTGTAACTTTTATTTAACCAGGAAGTCCCTTGGTATCAACATTTCTGTTTCAAGAAGACCTGATCAAGATGGCACGCACGCACGCACGCACGCACGCACGCACGCACGCACGCACGCACGCACGACACACACACACACACACACACACACACACACACAGGGATCGTTTCTCTGAAAAATAACAAGAAAAGCACCTAAACAATTATTTGTTTGCTTGAAATTATAGTAAAGGTGTGTCTCAGTCTAACATTTGCTTAAGTCTGCCACTCCTCCGAGAAGGGAAGACTGAGTGGGGAAGACTAGGGATGCACCAATCCAGGGGCGGCCGGCCATTAGGGGGCGCCGCCCCACTGGAAGTTCTGGACCATTTTACATTGAATACTTTTAATTTTTTTAAATAAAAATGAAATAATAACATAAAAATGTTTTGAAATATATGCATATATGTTTTTGTTGTGTAGGATAATTAGTTTATGAGTAATGATGAGTTATATTGTTTGTTTCAAAAAAACGTTTTCTGATTGGTGACGTATTTCCGGTTTGGGGACACTCTTATCTTATCCATTGACTCTAGTTATTACTTGCGCATGCGTAGTTATGCCACGATGTTACAAAACAATGGGACGATGCTGGGCACATTTTTCTATGCCCTGGACAGTCCAACGTGAGCTGAACGTACAGAACAATGTACCTGTACTTCCGGTCCAGTCTTTTTTTTTTGTCCTCAAGCAGGCTTGCTCAGGTACGTTTTAAATAATTGAAAGCCCTTTATCTAATATCTATTTGCATTTCTGACTGATATGCCTCTCAGATATTAGATGGCTCTGTGAAAAAAAGCCTTCAGCTGACTGCAAGTGGGAAGTGGTGAGTTTTTTTTCTTTGTTTGTTTGTTAGCATGCTAGCGCTAGCCACCTGGTTTTGTATTGGACTCTGATGGCTACATTTATTTAAATTTGCTTGTAAAAAATGATCAAATATTAATAATTTTATAAACTAAATAAATGTCATACTATTTCTTAACACTGTATTGATCTGGAGAATGAAAACAAAGCCCCTTGCAAGTAACTAGCTCCTATTAACATTGAATTATTAACCCGATAATTCTCAATCAGGTCATCTGGACAGTTTCTTTTTAGTAGAAACATTTCACCCTCACTCCAGAGGGCTTCATCAGTCAGAGTAGTTCCAGCACACTGTTCCCCCACCAAGCCGTAAACAACTTAAGTGGACCAACCAGTTTGCTGGAGCCAAGATGGTTTCTGGAGGCCGTCCTGTCCCTCGTCGACTCCTCCCAGGCAGGCTGCCACAGCCAAAGTGGTTCAAGACAAGAAAGTTCATGCTCAGTAATCCAGGTATCAAATCCGATAATTCTCAATCAGGTCATCTGGACAGTTTCTTTTTAGTAGAAACATTTCACCCTCACTCCAGAGGGCTTCATCAGTCAGAGTAGTTCCAGCACACTGTTCCCCCACCAAGCCGTAAACAACTTAAGTGGACCAACCAGTTTGCTGGAGCCAAGATGGTTTCTGGAGGCCGTCCTGTCCCTCGTTGACTCCTCCCATGCAGTCAGCCACAGCGGGAATATTTGGTCCTACAGTTATTTAGAGGACACCTCTCTGACCGCCAAACCCATTGAGCTCCAGACCCGAGAGGGACAGGATCACGAGGGCCGCCAACATCAGGACCAATAGCACCCACACCCAAGGGTTGCCAAGACCCCCACGCACCGCAGTCAACCCGCCACCCAAGAGGACGCAAAGTCCTACAAGGATGACCTGGCCAAAAGTGCCCAACCAACTGCCGACAGAGCCAGGAGGCACCGGGAGCGGGCCCCCATCATAGAAAGGGGCCATCCGGCCGGCCACGCATAGTCCTAGGCCATCACCAAGGACATCCACCCAGTCCCCACCCAAGAAGAAATAGTACACCCACCACTCATACTAACAACTCTCATAACACATAGCACACTAGACACCCAGGCCGGGTCAACCTGCCCCCTCCCACGGGCCATTGGTCATGCCCCCAAACACCCAACCCCCCAGCCCAAAAACCCGCAACCCACCAGCGAGCCGAGGGCCCCCCCGCCCAGAGCCGGGCACAAGAGCGAAAGCCAGCCCAAAGCCCAGCAACCTGCCCGCCAGAGCCTAAGATCCCTGACCCCACCAGGCCCAAGCCCTAGAATGACACGCCCCAGAACCCCAAGTCCCCGGCGCCCACCCCAAACTCACTCCAGCACAGCCAGGCAACCGACCACCCAAGGGCCCGCATGCAGCCACCGGCAGGTATCTCCCAGAACCACCCAGGTCCTCCCCAGGGCGAAAGCAGGGCCCCCATGTCCAGACACCCCCAACAGCCCAGCCCCCGACAACCCCCCACCGGCGCCCCAAACCCAGAAACCCCCCACACCAGCCCCAATGCCCCACAAGGCCAGAACCCAGACCCCCCCACCTTCACTATGTAACGGAGCCGATCAAAGAATGCCAGAGAGATTGATCCGATGTGTCGACAGATGCTGTTTCAAGACTAATATGTTCTAAGCTTTTGCAATCCGCTTTTGACATCATCCAGTCAGATTTGTTCCATCTCAAACTTGTCCTAAATGCTGATAAAACCAAAGGGATGCTTTTTTCAAATAGGAAGTCAATCCCAGCAGTTCGTCCTCTGATTTTAACCTCAAATGGTGTCCCTATCCACCTTGTTCCTGGAGGTGTCACTGTAGAAGCGATTATGTGTCTTACTTCCGTTTGACCCTGTAAGTAGAATTTCTGCACTGGCTCCCCGTTGTTTACTTGCTGATCTGCACGCGTCATTGAAGTTCTGTTTTCTGTTATTTCGAGCTAATATTGTCACGAAGATGTCCTTGTGGAGCTCGGGTACCTGTTGCGCTGTTCGTGGCTGTACGAATAATCAGACGAAGCTGAATTTGTGGCTGCAACAAGTGTGTGTTGAACATGCTCCAAAAACAAAAACCTACATCCTTCTTTGTGGCTGGGCTACGAGAAACCACCTGAAAAAAGACTCTGTATCCTCCAGAGGATCGAGAACACCAGGTATGATTTAAGAGACAGCTTTTAGTGTTATGATTTTATGTAGTCAGTGATTAAATGATACTAATATTTTCGTTCATAACTGGCAAATAAACACACGCACCTATATGTATGCTGTGTGTGCGTTTATTTATATATATATATATATATATATATATATATATATATATATATATATATATAAATGGTAAATGGTAAATGGAGCTTATTTATATAGCGCTTTCCAGCCCCCTGTGAGGAGCCCCAAAGCGCTTTACAATACCAGCCATCCACCCATTCATTCAGACATTCATACACCGGTAGTGGTAGCCTGCCTTGCAAGGCGCCATCCAGACCTACCGGGAGCAACTCGGGGTTAAGTGTCTTGCCCAGGGACACAACGACACATGGTGGGCGGATGCGGGATTCGAACCTCCAACCTTCCGATCAGGGGTCGACTGCCATTACCACTACACCACGGCCGCCCCTATATATATATATATATATATATATAAATATATAATATATATATATATATATATATATATATATATATATATATATATATAATATAGGTGTGTGTGTGTGTGTGTTCATAAATAAACCCTAATGTTTGTATAATGTACTTTTACTTTCAGATGGGCTTGATGAGAGTGTGGAGCTGCTCAACACCACCAGTCACATGCAGCATGACTGTTGGAATGTGGATTGACATAATGTCAGAACAAACCAACGACCTTATTCTATGGTTGCCCCGTGAAACAATTAAAGCAACATGTTTTGCAGAAAGCTAAAAACTTGGACTCCAGAAGTGAATCATACATGCAAATAACACTGTGAAATATTTATTGGCTGTTTCTCCCTCTGGAATAATCATGTTTATTTCAGATGCTTATGGTGGTAAATGCAGTGACAGGTATATAACACAGAACTCTGGGTTTCTGGACTATCTGCGTGCTGGAGATCAGGTGATGGGTGATCGTGGTTTCACAGTGAGGGACCTGCTGCAAGAGCTATGGTGTCAATGTAAAGGCCGAGATACACTCGAGCGTCCTCACGGTACGCCTA
>JBBPBX010034234.1:0-27556 GCA_038048925.1 Garcialebias charrua
AAGGAAGGAAGGAAGGAAGGAAGGAAGGAAGGAAGGAAGGAAGGAAGGAAGGAAGGAAGGAAGGAAGGAAGGAAGGAAGGAAGGAAGGAAGGAAGGAAGGAAGGAAGGAAGGAAGGAAGGAAGGAAGGAAGGGCTCTGATAGAAAACAGCTGAGTTGGTCCAAAAGCTGCTGGACTTCAGCACCAACTCTTGTTCCACTTGAACTGCTCACAGTCCAACTTCTCCCAGACGTCTGCTGGAACCATGTGGGCTTCTTGTGAGCCAGATGTTGATGAACCATGTGGGCTTCTTGTGAGCCAGATGTTGATGAGTTCAAAGGAACATCTTCCTGGATGTCTTCTTCCCTGACCTCTGACCTCTTCTTGGTGTTGTGAGGGGTGTTAGTGGAATGTTTGGAGCTGAGATACGGAGCAGGTTCTGTGAACAGAACTCACCAGAACCAAGGTTTGGGAGTGTGCAGCCAGATGTTTGTCTGCTGAACATCTGCAGAAACAGGAGACATGTTTTCTTTCTCCTGTCTGCTCTAATGCGTCCACTTGAAGGTTCTAATAGAAACACATTGTGACAGCAGGTGAAACGTTTCCACTGAACATCTGCTGGTTTTTCTATCATCTCTACTGACTTGTTGAACCAATGATCCTGGAGGTGATTGATCCCTGCAGAGTGATCACATGACAGCAGCAAGAATCCACTGAAGAGGCTGCAAATAGAGCAACAAGAGTGAAGCAGAGAACAGGCTGAAAATGAAGAAGTGGACAGAGAAATGATCAAATGAAGCATTTAGTGTTTCCATTTGAACAGAGCAGCTGGAGCTGAAGCTTTTGATCCAGAGCAACACAACAGCTCTGCTTTCAAACCTCCACACACTTTCTGACGTCCACTCTGTCCACAGTGTTGGACGTGTCTCCATCCACTTGTGTTTGTTCTGGACGGCCCACTGGAGCAGGATCAGAGGCTTTCTGCTACTAAGACAACACTTTACACACACGAGGCTCTGAATGTTAGAAACCCTCTGACTAGAATACACTTCTTCTGTGTGAGCTTTGAGCTCAAACTGTGAATTTAATTCAAACTGGAGACCAGTCCACCTCCCAGCAGCACCACTGTTGGACTGGATTCTACAGGTGGACCTAAGAAACTGGACCTTCAAATGCCTGTGACATGCACGAACACAAAAAGAGGAAGAACATGTTAATATAGAATAAATTCTGCATAATATCCATGAATTAGTTCCATGGCATGGCCGGAGTGAAACAGGAAGTGACAACAAAGAGGAAGAAGTCTTTCAAAATCTTTGTTTCTACAAGATGTGACTCTTCTTCATCTTTCTTTAATAGTGACTGTGAATAATGTAAAGAAACATCAGACTCTGTGCTCCTGTCTGTGTTAGCTGTTGTAGCAATGATGTGTTTCCATGCAGGCGTTGTCATCTCTCCGTTCCTGCACATGCAAATATCTCCACAACTGTTCATGTGAGCTGCGTGAATTGATTCTGCCATACATCAGTAATGTTCTCTTTCCATGAACGCTTTAGTGTTTATCATGAAAACTGGATGTGACAGGAACTTGAAGAGAATTGATCCTGTTTCCATTAGAAAGACTCTCAGACACAGAAGCCCACAACCAGAAATAAAACATGATGTCATGTGTGTTCATGTCAAACTGACTGAAATGTGATCAAACTATTGATTTATTCATGAAGCTTTATTTAAGCAGGCAAACCCCGTTGAGAGCACACATCTCTCTGCATGCTCCTCCTGGGCCTGAAGGCAGCCTAACATGCATGTTTTTGAACATGTGAGCTGAAGTCAGTCTGCAGCTTCCAACAGGATGGAGGAGAAGAGAAGAAGGAAGACTTAGAGCTCCTGCTGAGGGAGCACTGGACGAGAGCTCACTCTGAAGAGTTCACAAACTATGGAAGGCCTGCTGGGTCATTTTCAACAAACACCTCTCCTTTCCTCCTGTCACATCAATCAAGTGATGCAGCACATGCAGAGAGCTGCTGTCACTTGTGGCAGTGACATGAAGAAAAGTGAGCGAGACATTTTCTTCTAAACAACATCACTTCATCATTCTCCTTTCTGGCAGCAGTAAAGAGAAGCAGGTGAAGTGTGAGAAAATAAATCAACATCAAGTTATAAAGTTTTATTTTCTTCTTTACTTCTTAAATGCTGACATAAGTGGAGCTCAGGAACTGTTTGGTTCCTCCTCATGCATGTCATGTTGTGGAATGATGAGAATCAAACTCTTGAACTCTTGAGACTTGCAACAAAGGACTGGGAGCAGAGCAGCTGCACATGTTCAGGTTGTGCAGCTGCTCTTGGAGACTGAGAACATGTGAGAACCTTTAGTTTCTGTTCTACATGCATCACTTTGATGCTTCCATCAACTTAGAGACAAATAAAGAGGATTCAAACCTAAAGATTCACATCAACAAGGGACAAACACCTCTGCTGTGTTACTATGAACTGTTTACCACCACCACCAATGTCTGGCACTCATATTAGCCTGCCTGTGTGTCTGTTAGCAAAATATCTCATGTACCAGTAAACCCATTGTAATGAAACTCTCAGAAAGTAATTGAATGTACATGTATAATGGATTAACTGTAGGAGTTAGCCTGATAATTGGGCTTAGAAAACACAAACATGGCTACAACTGAGTCAGTTTTACAGATGTTGAGCAAAAACCTGATGTAGTAGTAGCTGAGAGTCATCCCTGACACACACTCTGAGAGCTAGCAGCTCACAGAAAGTCTTTATTTAAAAAGACTGGCATCAAACAGATGATGTGTCTTTAATATGAAGAAAAGTATTTGTAGATATAAAACTAGTGGTGGTTGTTTGATCAGAAAGGCTGCAGAGCTCTGAGCTGCTGAATCAGCAGAAATGACTTCAAAGTTTAGACGTTACAAACATGAACAAGTTATTCTGGTGTTTGTTGAACACATTTGATTGTACAGAATAAATGTGAGATGACAGAGAAAAGTCCCAGTTGATCAAAGAACAGTGTGAAAGTGTCAAAGCAGTTTTTCTGGGACTGCAGCCTGACCTTTGACCTGAACTGTGCAACACTTTGCTTCTAACCAGCAGCACATGACAACATCATGAAAACAAAGCTGTGGTCCTCACAAGTCTTTCCCTGACACATGAGCACAAACAGCACAGAGGTGGACTGAGGAACAAAACATCTGGAACTCTGACATGCTGCTTATTGACATCTGGACTGGAACTGAGGGTCTTGAAGCTTCACTTAGAGAACAGCTGCATGGCTGTAGTTGGTCCAAAATAAAAACAACAAAGTTGTTTGTGTTTGACACATCTGGAAAAATCGAAGTTTACTGATTCACATCTGTAACCACAGGGAAGTTCAGTTCTTTCATTTAGAGCCAAATCACAACAAGTCATCTCAGAACAGTCTGAGTCATTCCAACTACAATTCAATCCATGCAGTGGGATTATAATCTGATTAATGTTGTCAGATTGAGTGAAAAGCAGTTATAAAATACCAGTTAGCAACAAACTGGTCAAATGGTTTCTTTCAGGTCTTTACTTTGAGCCAGTATCCATCCTGAGCAGCACAAAGGCCACAGTGGGAAGAAACAAGCCCCTTTTAACAGGAAGAAACCTCCAGCAGAGGCTGACACCTGAAAGCTCCGCCTCCCATTCTACCTTTAGAAACTCTAGGAACCACAAGTAAACCTGCAGTCTGACAGCAAAGTGCTCTGTTAGCAAAATATGAACAATAAGATATTTCATATTAGTTGAAGTCCATCGTTCTACAGAGAAAAATATTCACAAGTGGAAATAATTTAAGGTGGTTGACAATTTTCCTAGGAATAAACGCCCCAAGAAATTCACCCTGAAGGTCAGACTGTGCAATGCTCAGAGAAATGGTCACAAAGGAAACTCAAAGGTCATGACAGGACAGAGTTTTCTCTCTAAAAACAACATGGCAGCACAACAGATTAGGAAAGTTTCATGTGAAGGAACAGGTACAGTTCACCGACCCGCTGTCATCAAGTTGTTTGGAACATGTTGCCAGTGATCAAGTTGTTTGGAACATGTTGCCAGTGATCAAGTTGTTTGGAACATGTTGCCAGTGATCAAGTTGTTTGGAACATGTTGCCAGTGATCAAGTTGTTTGGAACATGTTGCCAGTGATCAAGTTGTTTGGAACATGTTGCCAGTGATCCCAGCAGCCACTTCTCATAGTCTCATTTGGGGCGTCATATTTTTGGTCCTGTAGACGCATTTGGCTGGATTTAGCTCATTGATACGATCACTGCTAACACTTGACCTGACATGACAGCAGAGCTGCAGTGAAACCTGCCGAGTCCAGCTGTGCAGATGTTTGTGGGCGGAGCTACAAGGATCACTTAGCCCAGGGGCCTACCAGCTGGTTAAGAAGCACTAAAGCAGGAGTTCCCAACCACCGGGCAGGTCACCAGTTCCGGACCTTGGATACTTTGATACTTTGCTACCTAAAAAGTATATAAAGTTTTATTTTGATTTATTTTTCTAGTTCTTAGTCTGCATGGCATTTTGTTTTGAAAATCAATCACGTTCATCTGTCCAGTTTTCACGGTTTGTCTCAGTCGCTGTTATTTACTTGCAGTGTTGAGCTGTCTACATAACTTTATCAAGAATGAGTAAAAAACAAATGTTGCTGAAGAACTTTAAATAAGGGAAAAGGCCTAAAGATGAGAGAGCAGAAATGAGTGTTTAATTGTTTTTATTGTTTTATGTAAATCCTCTGCTGCTCAACAATCCAGCAGCTTGACCTGCAGGAAGAGCGGCCTCAGCAGCAACACGTCAGACACGTTGCAGTTTCTGCCCACTCAGCAATCAGGACCTGCAGGAACTTGATGTCACAGTAAACCCACTTGAAACTGACGGCAACAAGAGAGAAACTGCATGAAAGAACAGGAATTAGTGTTTGATCAAACTGCAAACAGTGAAGTGTCAAAACGTCACATTCAAACTTCAGCATGTTTAGCAAACAGTTTCCAAAGTGCACATATTTAGACAGTGACAGCAAACATCTGTCCAACAGTTTGATCAACTGTTTGACACAAGACAAATGTTCATTGTTGGAATTCATTCATTTGGGAACTCTGGTGAAAAGTAGTTAAAAAAAAGAGACTGCAGTGAAATTTGTTGATGTGACCTGCAGCTCCCGACAACAAGAGAAGCAGCTTGTGGATCTGCTGCAGGTCTGTCCTGCAAGACAGACGTCCCCAACCCTGGTCCTCATGGTCCACTGTCCTGCAGGTTTTAACTGATTTCCTGCTTCAACACACCTGATTCAAATCATTGAATTACCCACTCAGAATGTCATCAAGTTCAGCAGAAGCCTGTAAACGACTCGATCATGTCAGTCAGATGTGTTGAAGCAGGGAAACATCTAAAACATGTGGGACAGTGGACCATGAGGACCAGGGATGGAGACCTCTGCTGTAGGACATTACTGCTCTGTCCTGTAGGACATTACTGCTCTGTCCTGTAGGACATTACTGCTCTGTCCTGTAGGACATTACTGCTCTGTCCTGTAGGACATTACTGCTCTGTCCTGTAGGACATTACTGCTCTGTCCTGTAGGACATTACTGCTCTGTCCTGTAGGACATTACTGCTCTGTCCTGTAGGACATTACTGCTCTGTCCTGTAGGACATTACTGCTCTGTCCTGTAGGACATTACTGCTCTGTCCTGTAGGACATTACTGCTCTGTCCTGTAGGACATTACTGCTCTGTCCTGTAGGACATTACTGCTCTGTCCTGTAGGACATTACTGCTCTGTCCTGTAGGACATTACTGCTCTGTCCTGTAGGACATTACTGCTCTGTCCTGTAGGACATTACTGCTCTGTCCTGTAGGACATTACTGCTCTGTCCTGTAGGACATTACTGCTCTGTCCTGTAGGACATTACTGCTCTGTCCTGTAGGACATTACTGCTCTGTCCTGTAGGACATTACTGCTCTGTCCTGTAGGACATTACTGCTCTGTCCTGTAGGACATTACTGCTCTGTCCTGTAGGACATTACTGCTCTGTCCTGTAGGACATTACTGCTCTGTCCTGTAGGACATTACTGCTCTGTCCTGTAGGACATTACTGCTCTGTCCTGTAGGACATTAGTGGTGCTGCTGATGGATGCTTCTTGGTCTCCTCTTCATTACAGACAACTTTTAAATATCACCTGGTGCTTTTGTTGGTTTAGATTTATTTTGTTAAATGTAACAATAAACCTCATTTACTCTCAAAAGAAATGCTCTGATTTGGCTGATTCAGATGATTCAGATGATTTTTCAGTGATTTATTAAACATTTCTTGCAGTCTCCTCCACAGGATTCTTTGTGTAGATCTGAACCAGGATCAGTTCTATGTGTGGAACTGATGTCAAGAAGAAGAACTGGCTGGTGTTGGTAGAGATGAAGTTTGTCTTCATTAATGTTTAGTTTGTTGGATAGAAATCATCCAGATGTAAAGCAACAACATCTGGCCAGAGACAGGTAGGTCTATGAAATGTAGAAGAATTATTTCCACTCTCCATGCTCATGAATCAGACTTCCATTTAAAGGATTCAACTCTGAAACCTTCTAATGTTCTTTAGTTCAGACGTCACCTGAAGGCAGCAAAGCTCTAAATTGATCATTTAGCCACGTTTCATTTGGTCAGGTTTGATCTGGCTTATTCACTACAGTCACACACCAATATTTACAATAGAATAGAATAGAAACAGCCTTTATTGTCCCACAGATGGGAAATTCAAGTGTAACAGAAGTAACAGATAAAAAGGTTCACACAAAAAGTTCCTGAAACGGTAAAAACAATATATAAAGAAACAAGATAAACAATATTAAATATGTATTAGAACAGTGAGAATGGCAGACTATTGACAGTATTACAGGCAGAGTGTGTGTTTTAGCAGAGGTCAGCATGTATTTAATACTTATAGAGTTTGTTGGGAGCAGTGATGGTTGTAGAGGCTAACAGCTGCTGGAGGAAAGAGCTGCAGTAACGCTCCTTTAGGATGCAGTCATCTGTCACTGAAGGAGCTCTCCAGTTCAGCAACAGCTTCATGCATGGGCTGGGACACGTTGTCCAGCAATGATGTTATTTTAGCTAGAGTCCTTCTGTCTCCCTGTATTTAGCTCTTTCAGAGATGATTTGGTTCTTAATATTTGACAAATCAGCTTTGTGTTTGAATATTTTTGTCTCTGAAGTCAGACCAGATTATTATATTCTGGAAGACGTGTTCA
Source organism: Garcialebias charrua (assembly GCA_038048925.1). NCBI lineage: Eukaryota > Metazoa > Chordata > Actinopteri > Cyprinodontiformes > Rivulidae > Garcialebias > Garcialebias charrua. The sequence goes on from JBBPBX010034234.1 coordinate 7,262, forward strand.
TGTTCTACAAGGAAAAGTTAAAAAATATATATTTTTAAATAGTTTTAATATTTGTACTTTATAGCTTACAACCTTTTTTCTGAACCATTTTGTCCTTGGTGTCCTCAGGCTGTTTCTGTGAGTAGCAAGTGGGCCATCTGACCTAAAACATTTGATTGTTATAATGATGATTGATTGTTTTGGACAGATGAGTCCTTTTGCTCGTGTTAAAAGCTTCTGAGATTCCAACAGGAGGTTGGCTTGAAACACAGCAATGAAGCTACTTATGGGACAGATCTGGTTGGCAGGCCACAGACTGATGAAGTCCTCTGGATGGAAAATGAAACGTTTCTCTCTTAAAGAAACTGGTCCAGATGACATGGTTTAACCTTTTTTATTATAGTTTTAATTCATTCATTCATTCAACCTTTATTTATACAGGCTAGCCTCGTTGAGCCACGGGGACTCATTTACAAGAGAGACCTGTCTCACTCACACCCAGGGTCAATTACCAATCAGCCTAACATGCATGTTTTTGGACTGTGGGAGGAAACCGGAGCACCCGGAGAAAACCCACGCATGCACGGAGAGAACATGCAAACTCTAATATTGTTATATTAGCAAAAGTCTGCTTTTAAAACATCAATAAAACACAAGTTTACAAAAAATATTAATATGAAGCTGACTTTCATTGTAAAACAAAGACTTTGATGTAATTACAGCAGTGACCACCAGAGGGCAGTAAAGGAACATCTATACAATGAAGAAAGTTAAAACAGGAAGTCGAACTTTACAGTTCAGGTTTTTAATTACAAAATTTAAATCACACAAATTGAACAGATCCATTAAAAACAACTGAAGCTCTATGGAAGTTATTTCTGTCAGCGTTGCAAAGATAAAATTTATTCATATCAAAATCCAACATGAAATGTTTGGATTTCAAACTGTATTTTTTTTATTCTTTAACAAAATATATCCTTATATAGCACATTGTTCAAACATTAAAGTGTAATTGTTTGAAGGTGATAATGTAAAGTGTGGATGAGGAAACAGAAGAAGCAGAAACAGTCCAGTCAGAGTGTCTGCATACAAGCTGCTGCTGCTTCAACCTCTGTGGATCATCAGGACACAGTTCATCTTCTCCCACAAACACACCATCATGTTCAGCTCTCCAGAACAAACATCACCTCCATCTGTAGAGAGAAGAAGAAGCAGCAGAAGAGATGAATGAGTCTTTCAGAGAGACCAACACAAACTTCAATCACAACACATTGTGCAACATCTTTGGGTAAAACTTAGTAACTGTTGGGAGTCAACCCTGCTTGTCTGTTAGCAAAATATTTCATAAACCACTGGATGGACTTTATTTAAACTTGCAGTAAATAAATTTGAAATGTTCACCTTCAACTGATTAACTTTTGGAGTCAACACAATTCAAGATGGCTGCCACAGCTATTGAAATTTAGTCTAAACATAAATAGCTGTAACTCAGTGAATTTGACAGATACTGATGTAAAATGTGGTGTGGTAGTAGCTGACAGTCATTCACAACACATCCTCCAAGCTCTAACAGATCAGGTGAGATATCACATGATCACATGTTATTTTGGTGAGTGATGTGCATTCCTTCAAGTAACACTCGGTCTTTCCTTCTTTTCTTGTCTTTCTGTTTGATCCTGAAACCAGTCCCTGTTCTCCTCTCATACATTCATTCAGAAATACAGTTACTGGGAAGCTGCAGGTTTACAGGAAATAATAATAATAATAATGTGTTTGTCTGTCATCTGCGTATGTTTCCCATACACAAACGAAATTCGTCTCACACTGGATCTTTGCTTTGACAACAACTGGGTTTAGTCCAATTCTGCTGAAAGCAGCAGGAACGACTCCAACCTTCTACTGACCTCAGAGTCTCCAGTCTGTAGTCTGGACTCTTCACAAGATCCAACAGCTGCTGAACATCTGGATGCTGCAGGTTGTTTAGGCTCAGCTCCAGTTCTGTCAGATTGGAAGGGTTGGACTTCAGAGCTGAGCTAAGAGAAGAACAGCTGATCGCTGACAAACTGCATCTGATCAAACTGAATAAAGAATAAAACATGTAAGTTTAGAAAACAAAACAAAACTTTTAAAGACTTGATGTAAACTAATAACAATAATTTCAGGACAATTCAAAATGATTTCTTTGATAACTGAACTTTCAGTCTGTTTCTGTCAGTAGACCTGCTACATTCACACATCAGCTGATGATTCACTCCATGACTTTGTTGTTTGAAGTTCTGTTGGGATACTGGGTCCCAGTAAAATGAGCAGCCATTAAAGTTTGAACTGGAATATTTGGATTAACAGTCCCATGGAATCAGCAGCTGTATAAATGTTAGAGTGATGGTCCAGATGTTCTGAAGAGGCTGTATGATCCGTTTCATTTATGGTTCTGATGGTAACGTCTTGTAAAATGCAAACATTTAGTTTAGACTCTACTGGTTTTACTGGAGCTTTTTAACACAAAGTGGCTCATGTGGCCTGTGAGTGTGTTCAAGTTTTCCAGCAGATTTCTCAGATTTCTTATGTTGAAATTATGAGTTCATTTAAAACGAGTTGGACTCAAATGAAATCATTTGAGCTGAAACTGGAAGCCACAGGTTAGATTATGACAAATAAAATATACATAACTTAATAAACTTTGTATTCTAATTCAATTAGAAATGAAAACACAACATTGGATTATTTCAATGTGGAGCTCTAAGTGATTTTTAGGATGACGCTGAAAGTTTGAGTTTAGTTTTATTTGACAATATGTTTCAAATCTTACAGCAGCTGGTAGAACTATAATGAGATATTAATGCTGTTTCAGTCACATTTGAATATTTGGGATGTCATTAAGAAAAGATTCAGTGAACACATGGAGCTTCTTCCTGACAGTTTCACATCAAACTGACTTCAGTCTCTGTTACCATGGTGATGTCATCAGTCTCTGTTACCATGGTGATGTCATCAGTCTCTGTTACCATGGTGATGTCATCAGTCTCTGTTACCATGGTGATGTCATCAGGCTCGTTTGTGACTCTGAGAAGTTTCAGCTCAACACAGCTGTTCCCTTCACTTTGTAGTCCAGCTCTCTGGTGATCCACTGAGCGAGCATCAGAACCTCATGAAGATGATGTGAAAAGTGAACTTGCACTTCAACACTTCTGCTTCCTTCACTAACAGAAGCAGACATATCTTGTCACCTTCCATGGTTTCAAAAGTCAGCTTGATGTCATGTGAAGTGTGTGAGCTCCAAGAATGAAGTGTAATCTAAATGTAGAGCAGGGCAGCTGTTTAGTTTGTTTACCAGCTGTTTTTCTGCTTTCTTCAACATGTTGCATTATTTGACAGCTTCATGTGTGCACATCACACTGAAATGATCATTTCTATTGTTCAAGTGTTTTACACATCATTTGTAGACAAGTTTGATTGAGTCATTTCATAAGAAGCTGTGGGCAGCAGTGGTTAGTGCATGTTTGCCTCCCAGCTTTTCTGTGTGGACTTTACATGATCTCTCTTTGCACACATGGCTTTTTATTTGTGCACAAATTCAGCTCACAAAGATTTTGTGCTTGTAAATCACTTTAGTAACCTTGTAAAATAAATGTGTTATTTGTGCATGTGTAGATAAGAATGTGTGTGTAAAAAGATTTGTGTTAGTAAAAATAATGACACAAGTTACAAATCTTTGTTGTGAAGGTCTGTTTACAGATAAAAATAAAAAACTACGTATAAAACTCTGCGTGAGTTTCAATTTACAAGAATGAATTATGAGCAGATTTTTCTTCCTCTCAGCTGATCCAAAGATTAATTGTTGAAAGTATCTTTGAAATCTGTTCAGTGCTTTATGAGATATTTTGCTAACAGACAAACAGGACTGACTCCAACAATTATATCAAGGTTTTAGACTAAAATGTTGCACAATGTGTTACACTCAAAGTATGTGTTGAGTATGATGCTCAGCTACTACCACAACAACTGTCAGCTCAATATCTGTCAATCTGGCTGAGTTATAGTCATGTTGGTGTTTCCTAAAGTCAGTTGGCTGTGGTGGACATCTTTAATTAATTAAATTCAGGAGTTAATCAGTTTTACATGTATGTCCATTCATTAGTTTCTGAGAGTTTCACTAAAATCTGTTCAAATGTCTCTGAGATATTTTGCTAACAGACAAAGAACTGATTTCAATAGTTAATGGCAAAGTTTTAAACACATATTATGTGTTATGAGACAGCACTCAGAGTAAAAGATGGAGGTCAGTGTCAGTTACTACCACACTGACGTTTAACTGATTTATTTTAAATTTGACAACAGAGTCATTTTGTTGTGGCGGCCATCTTGATTCAGGTTGACTCTAAAATAAATCAGTTGTAGAAGAAGATCCAGTGATTTTTATATTAAATGTTAAATAAAATCCATATCATGATTCATGACATTACTGATAGGACAGAATACACACACACACACACAAACACACACACACACACACACACGCACGCACGCACACACACACACACACACATCCCTCCTCCTCCATCAGCAGGTGATAAACATGTCTGACCTCAGAGTCTTCAGTCTACATCGTGGACTCTCCAGAAAACCACACAGCTGCTTCACTCCTGAATCCTGCAGGTTGTTGTCACCCATGTTCAGTTCTGTCAGATGGGAGGGGTTGGACTTCAGAGCTGAGCTCAGAGAAGAACAGCTGATCTCTGACAAACTGCAGCTCCACAATCTGAATAAAGAATAAAACATGTAAGTTTAGAAAACAAAAAAACTTTTAAAGACTTGATGTAAACTAATAACAATAATTTCAGGACAATTCAAAATGATTTCTTTGATAACTGAACTTTCAGTCTGTTTCTGTCAGTAGACCTGCTACATTCACACATCAGCTGATGATTCACTCCATGACTTTGTTGTTTGAAGTTCTGTTGGGATACTGGGTCCCAGTAAAATGAGCAGCCATTAAAGTTTGAACTGGAATATTTGGATTAACAGTCCCATGGAATCAGCAGCTGTATAAATGTTAGAGTGATGGTCCAGATGTTCTGAAGAGGCTGTATGATCCATTTCATTTATGGTTCTGATGGTAACATCTTGTAAAATGCAAACATTTAGTTTAGACTCTACTGGTTTTACTGGAGCTTTTTAACACAAACTGGCTCATGTGGCCTGTGAGTGTGTTCAAGTTTTCCAGCAGATTTCTCAGATTTCTTATGTTGAAATTATGAGTTAATTAAAAATGAGTTTGACTTAAATGAAATCATTTGACCTGAAACTGGAACCCACAGGTTAGATTTATTATATTAAATGCAGGGGAGGCCGGCCAATAGGGGGCGCTAGGGCACCGCCCTACTGGAACTTCTGGAGCTATTCACCATTTTACATTGAAGACTTACATTTTTTTAATAAAAATGAAATAATAAAATAAAAATATTTCAAAATATATGCATATATGTTTTTGGTTGTGTAGGATAAATATTTTATGAGTAATGATGAGTTATATTCCTTGTTTCAAATGATGTTTTCTGATTGGTGACGTATTTCCGGTCCTGGGGTGCATGAATCTTATCCGTAGACTCTCGTTATAAATGGTGCATGTGCAGTTATTCCACAGTGTTACAAAATAATGGGAAGATGCTGTGCGCAGATTTCTGCACCCTGGACATATCCAACGTGAGCTGTACCTGAACATATTACACACATTCTCCATAACCTCCATTGGCTTCCTGTCACCTACAGAATTCAGTACAAAACTGCTCTTATTACCGACCAATGCTTAAACAGAACTTCACCAGATTATCTAAAGGACCTCCTTGCACCATATTCATCCACCCGGTCTCTACAATCACAGAACAGTAATCTCCTTCACCTTCCACAAACCAAATTAAGGACCATGGAAGATCGGGCATTCTGTGTGGCTGCCCCCCACCTCTGGAACTCCCTCCCTGTCTATCTGAGAGCTCCACATTCACTGGTTGACTTTAAAAATCGCTTAAAGACCTTTCTTTTTAAGCAAGCCTACTCTGCCTCCACATGATTTTATCTCTGATTTTAGTTGATATTATCATTGTTTTTAATTTATTTTATTATTGATTTTGTTATTTTATCATTGATTTTACTTGATTTTATCAGTTGTTTTGATTTTAGTTGCACTTTGTAGCACTTTGAGATTTTTGTTAATGAAAAGTGCGTTACAAATTAAATTCATTATCATTGTTATTATTATTATTATTATTATTATTACCTACCGATCGTGTGCTTCTGGGTTTTGTTTTGTTTTTGGTCTGGGAAATGAGCCGTGCAGTGACTCAAGCAGGCTGGATCAGGTAGGTTTAAAATCCTTTAAAGCCCTTTATCTAATGCCTATTTGCCATTTCTGATTGATATGCCTCTCAACTTTTAGAAGTCTCTGTTTGTGAAAAAGCCTTCAGCTGACTGTTTATTCTAAAAGTAGCAACTGGTGAGTTTGTTTTTGGAGCTAGCATGCTAATGCTAGCCTTTATCTAATGCTTATATTATTATATTACCATTCCTGACTGATATGCCTCTCAACTTTTAGATGGTTCTGTTTGTGAAAAAAGCCTTCAGCTGACTGTTTATTCTAAAAGTGGCAACTGGCGAGTTTGTTTCTGGAGATAGCATGTGTAGTTGTTAAACACATACGGGGACACATATGATCCCCGTACGGGTTCAGATTTACTGAGCCGTCCAATACATTAGATGTAAAATTAGCAGGTTTTATCCTGACACAAAATATCATCAATAATTCACGGGTTCTCTCTTTTTCAGGAATTAACAAATAAATTGCGTGGTCAGATTAGATGTAACAGACATGAAACGTTATATATATTATACTTTTTTTATACTAGTATGCAAAAACTCAGGACAGTATTATGTTCATTAAATGTTTAGTGTTTTAGTTTTAGTTTTAGAGTTGGTGTAAATTTTCATACTCTTATACCACTATGCAAAAACTCAGGACAGTGTTACATTTTTACTATTTTATGCTTATGTTTATTATTATATGTTTCAGTGTTTTAATGTTTAAATAGTTACTGTTGCACAGAGGGACTGAGAGAAACGAAATTTCAATCCTGTGTATGTCCTGTACATATTGCAGTTCTGACAATAAAGTTGACTTTGACTTTGACTATAATTTAACGTCAGCAGATGAAATCACGCGTCTGTAACTTCTAGAAACAACAGAACAAGTTATGGATCTTAGAATAGCATATATCTGCAAGCATTTTAACTTAGTTACTGGCAAGAATAAGTTTAAAAGAAATAGTTAAGAGGAGGAGAAAGAAGGAAGAGTGAGGGAGTGAATTATCTTGAATGTTTTCAACCAGAAACATGGCAGCTCTTTGGCAGCGTCCGTTAAACTCCCGTCCGCGTTGAACAACGACTTTTTACCTTTTGCGACGATTCTCTGTCCCCACTCAGGTAAAGTATGCCCACTCTTAACGTGCACGAATCGTCCGTCGAGCTACGTTTTTCCAGGCTGTTAGCGTGTCCATTTCTCCAGCGGCTCAATCAAGTCTGCATCAATCTGCCCGAGGTAGTGGCTACTAGTTCTGGTTTGGTATTTCAAGATAAAAGTATTCCTCGAAGGAACTTTCATTCAAAATGGAGCTTTTGAAGCTCGAGGCAGACTTATAACTAGGACGTGTTTGTCTTCAGCACTACTGCCCTCCCCGATCTCTAAGATCAGTTGATCAGTTGCTGCTGACAGTCCCTAAAACTAGGTTGAACCTCAGAGGTGACAGAGCATTTGCTGTCGTTGCTCCCAGGCTGTGGAACAACTTACTGTTGAGTGTCAAACAGGTCTCCTCTCTTCCTGTTTATAAATCTCTTTTAAAAACACACTTTTATGCCTTTTAACACGTGATCTTATTATTTTTGGCATTTTAACTAGGGCCCCTCCCTGGGCTGCCACCTTACCATGGTGGAGGGGTTTGAGTGTCCCAATGATCCTAAGAGCCATGCTGTCAGGGGCTTCATGCCCCTAGTAGGGTCACCCAAGGCAGACAGGTCCTAGGTGAGGGACCAGACAAAGTGCAGCCCAAAGACCCCTTATGATGAGTAAAATAAATGGACAAAATGTTCCCTCGCCCGGACGCGGGTCACCGGGGCCCCACTCTGGAGCCAGGCCCGGAGGTGGGGCACGTTGGCGAGCGCCTGGTGGCCGGGCTTTCACCCATGGAGCTCGGCCGGGCACAGCCCGAAGAGGAGACGTGGGTCCCCCTTCCCATGGGCTCACCACCTATGGGAGGGGCCAAAGGGGTCGGGTGCAATGTGGGATGGGTGGTGGCCGAGGGCGGGGACCCTGGCGGTCTGATCCTCGGCTACAGAAGCTGGCCATTGGGACATGGAATGTCACCTCTCTGGTGGGGAAGGAGCCTGAGCTAGTGTGTGAGGTTGAGAGGTTCCGGCTAGAAATAGTCGGACTCACCTCAACACATGGCTCTGGCTCTGGAACCAGTTTCCTTGAGAGGGGTTGGACACTCACTACACTAAAACCATTGATATACGGTAAGATCTGATGTAGTATATCTCTGTATCCTTTACATATACTTATACTTATATTTCCGGATATTCCCGGAAATGGACCGCAATGATCCTTAAAAAATCCCAAGATCCCAAAATCCGGATACTTATCTTTGGCAGGCCCTTGACAAATAACAGCCACATTTATTTTGGATCTGCCGAAGATAAGTATCCAGATTTTGGGATTTTTTAAGGATCATTGCGGTCCATTTCCGAGAATATCCGAACACAGATCCTTCCGTATATCTATGGTTTTAGTGCAGTGACTCTTCCACTCTGGAGTTGCCCCTGGTGAGAGGCGCCGAGCAGGAGTGGGCATACTTGTTGCCCCCCATCTTGGTGCCTGTACGTTGGGGTTCACCCCGGTGAACGAGAGGGTAGCCTCCCTTCGCCTACGTGTGGGGGGACGGGCTCTGACTGTTGTTTGTGCCTATGCGCCAAACGGCAGCGCAGATTACCCACCCTTTTTGGAGTCCTTGGAGGGGGTATTGGAGGGTGCCTCCTGGGGACTCCCTTGTTCTGCTGGGGGACTTCAACGCTCACGTGGGCAATGACAGTGAGACCTGGAGGGGTGTGGTTGGGAGGAACGTCCCCCCTGATCTGAACCCGAGTGGTGTTCTGTTGTTGGACTTCTATGCGATTGTCCATAACGAACACCATGTTCAGGCATAAGGGTTGTAACGTCCGCGGGAACTCAATAACCACACCGTGTCACTTCGATGCACCAAACTTTTCTGAGCCCAAAACCCCCCACACACACACATTTACCCCATGCCGTAAAGCATCTCTTAAAGGCACAGTAACATGTCGTAACAAACAGAGCACACCATTACAGACCCAACAAACACATTAAACACTGTGTTTTCTGAACACAACATTTTCCCCCCTTCACCCCCCTTGAAAACATAACACTTTGCAAAGAATAACAGATTAAACTGGACTCAATAAAACACAGATCAACATTTCTTCAGTAACACAATCACCCTGTCACATAGTCCCCAAGCCAGACAGGCGGGATCCTCTGTCTCTGGGGCCATGCTGGCTGCTGAGTGGAGTTGGGCAAAGCTGGTGGAGTATCCCCCACCCGAATAGTCATTGGCCTAGGCTGCCAACCCAGTGCCGTTGCCGAGGCCAACGGTGAAGCAGCTGCTGTTGGGGCAGGTGCTGGTGGGGCGATGACCCTGTGCAGACGGTTTGCGTGCCAACGACTCCCATTGTCCAGTCTGTATGTGGCCGGCCCCAATTGCTTAACCACCCGCAGTGGCTCTGACCAGAATGATTTCAGTTTATTTCTCCGATGAAGCCGTTTGATCCTGACCCAATCCCCTGCAGCCAGTGAGGGGGTCTGCACTCGGTGCGTGGCATCAAACCTCTCTTTCATCCGGGCCTGCGAACCCTTCACCTGAGCTCTGGCTTTCTGGAGCTCTGGGCTCCCACGTGCAGGAGCTGGCTCAGCTCTCAGACAGTCCAGGGGTTGCTTCAGTTCGCGCCCGATCATCAGCATCGCCGGTGAAACTCCTGTGGTGGGATGCTTGGATGCCCGGATGGTCAAGAGGGTTTGGTTGAGAGCGTCGCTGTATGTTCTCCCCTCCTCCAGACAGGCTCGGAGTCCATTTTTGAGAGTTTCATTGAGTCGTTCCACACCACCATTGCTCTCTGGGTGATAAACTGCTGTCCTGATGTGCCTGATGGAGCGTAGTGTGAGGAACTCTGTGAACTCTGCCGAAGTGAACTGGGCCCCATTATCCGTCGTAACAACACTGGGAAGGCCCCAGCGTCCAAACAGGTTGTCCAGGCAGTCTATGATGGTGTGTGCAGTGATGGAGCTCAGTTGACAAACCTCAGGCCACTTCGAGTGAAGATCATGAACAACCAGCAGGTAGCGAGCGTGAGCAGGTGCCCCCTGAAGTTCCCCACAGATGCCGACCTGAATATGTTCCCAAGGTGAAAGTGGCCAAGGGGTCGGGGTGAGAGGGGCTGTGGCAGGCTCACTCACAGCAAAGCCCAGGGCGAGGAACAAATCTAGGCCCATAATGTTAGCTCCCTTCCGGGTGATGCAGAACTTGGCGTCAGGCGTAAATTGCTGATCATACTGGACAGGGAGGCGGACCACGCCCAGAGTGTCGATGGGAGAGTGACCGTAGCCCAACAGGGTTGTAGTGGCTGCTTCCAGGGGTGTACGGCTGAAGAAACGATCATACGTGCTTTTATTCAAAATTGACACTTTGGCCCCTGTGTCCACAAGGAGCGGGACGTGAGCTGCACCCACGCGACATGTGCAGAGCTTGAACGACGGCTGCAGAGTCTGTACAGTGTTAATGGGAACCACAGTAGTATCCTGGCGAGCAGAAGAGGAGCGGCAGCAGCGTGCAAAATGATTCAGTTTATCGCATTTATGACAAAGTTTCCCATGTGCAGGACATGACTGGTCTCTAGTTGCATGGTTAGTGGAGCCACAGTTACCACAGCTCCTGGCCCCCCTCCTGCTGGGCCCCCTGTCCACTCTCTGCACATCCCAGCTGCCACTCGGCCAGTCAGCCCCCTCCACAGCCTCTGTGTGATAAACGGCCGATGTTGATGACGTCACTGGTTCGTGCGCCGCGCGGGAGAATTTTCGCGCCTCTGTTAGTGCTGTTTCAAGCTGCTTTCCAATAACCAGAGCGCCCGCCAGCGTCATGGAGTCTGGTTCTAGCAAAAGTCTCTCCCTCAGTTGGTCACACGACGTCTTTTCTATCAGCTGATCAACTATGAGTCCATCTTCTAACGCCCCAAAGTCACAGAGTCTAGCCAGCTCTCGTAGTGCTGAGACGTAGTTGGCTACAGACTCACCCGGTCGCTGCGTCCTCTGACGAAACTCGAAGCGGTGCATCCGCCGGCTCCGCCCGGAGCTGAAATGAGTCCTCAGTGCAGCTGTAGCCGTGGCGTATTTATTGTCCGCTAACGTGAACGTGGCGAAGATTCTCTGACCCTCCTGGCCCAGACAATGGCGGAGGAGCGCGCACTTCCTCGCTTCCGCCAGTTCAGTGTGTCCCAAAGCCAGCAAGTAGTCCTCAAACGCTGTCAGCCATCTGTCCCACGGGACGGCTGGGTCGCCGGGGACAGGGAGGAAAGGTGGCGGTGGTGGTAACGCGAGTACGGACATCCTCGTCTGCCAAAATGTAACGTCCGCGGGAACTCAATAACCACACCGTGTCACTTCAATGCACCAAACTTTTCTGAGCCCAAACCCCCCCCACACACACACATTTACCCCATGCCGTAAAGCATCTCTTAAAGGCACAGTAACATGTCGTAACAAACAGAGCACACCATTACAGACCCAACAAACACATTAAACACTGTGTTTTCTGAACACAACAAGGGTGTACATATGTGCTCTTGGCACCAGGACACCCTAGGTCGCAGTTCAATGATCGACTTTGTTGTCGTCTCATCTGATCTGCGGCCGCATGTCCTGGACACTCGGGTGAAGAGAGGGGCGGAGCTGTCAACTGACCACTACCTGGTGGTGAGTTGGCTCCGATGGTGGGGGAGGATGCCGGTCAGACCTGGCAGACCCAAACGTATTGTGAGGGTCTGCTGGGAACGTCTGGCAGAGTCTCCCGTAAGACGGAGCTTTAACTCCCACCTCCGGGAGAGCTTTGAACACGTTCCGAGGGAGGCGGGGGACATTGAGTCCGAGTGGGCCATGTTCCGCGCCTCTATTGTCGAGGCAGCTTATCAGAGTTGTGGCCGCAAGGTTGTTGGTGCCTGTCGTGGTGGCAACCCTCGAACCCGGTGGTGGACACCGGCGGTGAGGGATGCTGTCATGCTGAAGAAGGAGTCCTATTGGGCCTTTTTGGCCTGTGGGACCCCGGAAGCAGCAGATAGGTACCGACAGTCCAAGCGGCATGCGGCTCGGGTGGTTGCTGAGGCAAAAACTCGGGCGTGGGAGGAGTTCGGAGAGGCCATGGAGAATGACTTCCGTACGGCTTCGAGGCGATTCTGGTCCACCATCCGGCGTCTCAGGGGGGGAAAGCGGTACGCGACCAACACCATTTATGGTGGGGATGGCGTGCTGTTGACCTCAACTCGGGATGTTGTGAGTCGGTGGGCGGAGTACTTCGAAGACCTCCTCAATCCTACTGGCACGTCTTCCACTGAGGAAGCGGAGCCTGGGGACTTTGGGTCGGGCTCTCCAATCTCTGGTGCTGAGGTCACCGAGGTGGTTAAAAAGCTCTGCGGTGGCAGGGCTCCAGGGGTGGATGAGATTCGCCCTGAGTTCCTTAGGGCTCTGGATGTTGTGGGGTTGTGTTGGCTTACGCGACTCTGCAATATCGCGTGGACATCGGGGGCAGTTCCCTTGGATTGGCAGACTGGGGTGGTGGTTCCCCTATTCAAAAAGGGGGACCGTAGGGTGTGTTCCAACTATAGGGGGATCACACTCTTAAGCCTCCCTGGTAAGGTCTATTCAGGGGTTCTGGAGAGGAGGGTCCGTCGGATAGTCGAACCTCGGATTCAGGAGGAGCAGTGTGGTTTTCGTGCTGGTCGTGGAACACTGGACCAGCTCTACACCCTCAACAGGGTCCTGGAGGGCGCGTGGGAGTTTGCCCAACCAGTTTACATGTGCTTTGTGGACTTGGAAAAGGCATTCGACCGCGTCCCTCGGGGGGTTCTGTGGGGGGTACTCCGGGAGTATGGGGTACCAGGCCCATTGATATGGGCTGTTAGGTCCCTGTACGACCGGTGTCAGAGCTTGGTCCGCATTGCCGGCAGTAAGTCAGGCTCGTTTCCAGTGAGAGTTGGACTCCGCCAAGGTTGCCCTTTGTCACCGATTCTGTTCATAACTTTTATGGACAGAATTTCTAGGCGCAGCCAAGGTGTTGAGAGGATCCGTTTTGGTGGCCTTAGAATCGCTTCTCTGTTTTTTGCAGATGATGTGGTCCTATTGGCTTCATCAGGTCGTGATCTACAGCTTTCGCTGGAGCGGTTTGCAGCCGAGTGTGATGCGGCCGGGATGAGGATCAGTTCCTCCAAATCCGAGGCCATGGTCTTGAGCCGGAAAAGGGTAGCATGCCCTCTCCGGGTCGGGGAGGAGGTCCTGCCCCAAGTGGAGGAGTTTAAGTATCTCGGGGTCTTGTTCACGAATGAGGGAAAACTGGAGCGTGAGATCGATAGGCGGATAGGTGCAGCATCCGCAGTGAAGCGGGCGCTGTACCGGTCTGTCGTGGTGAAGAGAGAGCTGAGTCAAAAGGCAAAGCTCTCAATTTACCGATCGATCTACGTTCCCACCCTCATCTATGGTCATGAGCTTTGGGTTATGACCGAAAGAACAAGATCTCGGATACAAGCGGCTGAAATGAGTTTTCTCCGCAGGGTGTCTGGACTCTCCCTTAGAGATAGGGTGAGAAGCTCAGTCATCCGGGAGGGACTCGGAGTAGAGCCGCTGCTTCTCCACATCGAGAGGAGCCAGTTGAGGTGGCTCGGGCATCTGGTTAGGATGCCTCCTGGACGCCTCCCTGGTGAGGTGTTCCGGGCATGTCCCACCGGGAGGAGACCCAGAGGAAGACCCAGGACACGCTGGAGGGACTATGTTTCTCGGCTGGCCTGGGAACGCCTTGGGATTCCCCCAGAGGAGCTGCTCCAAGTGGCTGGGGAGAGGGAAGTCTGGGCCTCCCTACTTAGGCTGCTACCCCCGCGACCCGACCCCGGATAAGCGGACGAAAATGGATGGATGGATGGATGGATGGATGAATGGATGGATGGATGGATGGATGGATGGATGGATGGGTGGATTTTAACTAGGGATGTACCGATCCACATTACTTACTTCCGATCTGATACCGATATTTAACTCTGAGTATCGGCCGATACGATCCAATTCTGATATCACCATCACAGATTTTATATGAGGGTGTAATGATTTTTTTTAACTGAGACTATTCTGTGATTACCGTCTTAACATTGTGTGAGTTAAACCCAATGAAGACACTCTGGGCCTCACAACAGGAAACACCCAAACTTTAATAGCACACAAGAGGCAGGTCTATATCACAGACGTCCTTCTCACTCATGGTGCAGCTGGAAAACTAAAATACCGCTAAGCATTATGGGAAAGACAACAAAATCCACTCCCGTAGCAGTTAAGGGGAGTGGACTGTGTTGTCTTTCCCATAATGCTTAGCGGTATTTTAGTTTTCCAGTTACACCATGTTCATAATGCACGCTAAGAATTATGGGAAAGACAACACAGTCCATACCCCTTAACTGCTATGGGAGTGGATTTTGTTGTCTTTCCCCTAATGCTTAGCTGCATTTTAGTTTTCTAGCTGCACCATGAGTAAGAAGGACGTCTGTGATTATAGACTTGCCTCTTGTGCACTATTGAAGTTTGGTTGTTCCCTGTTGTGAGGCTTAGAGTGTCTTCATTGGGTTTAACTCACACAATGTTAATATGGTAGTCACAGAATATGGTGGAACACAAGTGCTCTTTGAAGCCAGATCGGAAATATCGGCTGGTTGGATCGGAAAATCTGATACATAAATTATGCTGGTATCGGATTCCGATACCAATACTGGATCGAATCGGCCCATCCCTAATTTTAACACACCTACAGTAAGACTGGTATATGTATTTTTTTAATTTTTGTATGCTTTGTTTGTTTTTTATCGTTTTAATTAACTTGTCTTTTGTGTTATTGTACAGCACTTTGGTTAACCCTGTGGTTCTTAAAATGTGCTACACAAATAAAGTTGATTGATTGATTAGCGTTTGACCAGCGTTCAATCCAGCTCTTAGGAGAAACATCGTAGTTTAACTTCTCCCGCAGACTGAAGACTTCCAGAAAATCTTAGAGCTTTCACAGGGAGTTTGACCTTAGCCTGGTTAAAACCAGACCCTTGTACTTCACTTCGCTTTGTACTAGGGTCTGGGACTTGTCCCATAGACAACGATTTCTCCGGCAGATTTTTGAATGGACCAATCAGAGAACAGAAGGCGGAGTTTTGTTAGTTTAGCCTGGCGAGGCCAGGCTATTCAGATAAATTGCTCAGAAACCACTCGGTGGATATTTTTTCTGCCACCAGTGTGTAATTATATGGCTCTAATTTACTGACTGTTGGCCTAGATGAAACATTTGAGATAAAATTCGATTTTTTATCATTTATTTTCGTAGCGCACCCGAGGCTGTTTGGAAAATGTCAAACCGAAACTATTTAAATCCAGCAGATTTGACCATTTCGTGAATTGATTTAGGAACTGTTAAGCTCAGGAGCACTTCTGATATAACGTCAGCTAAGAAATATATTTTTTATCAGCAGAGAAATAATAGTTTTTTACCTTGTTTTATTGAAAATTCCTTCGTGGCGGCAGCCATTTTGAATGACGACGTCAGTCGACATCGTTCAAAACTCCGCCTTCTGCTCTCTGATTGCTCAGGAACACTTCTGATATAACGTCAGCTAAGAAATATATTTTTCTCAGCAGAGAAATAATAGTTTTTTACCTTGTTTTATTGAAAATTCCTTCGTGGCGGCAGCCATTTTGAATGACGACGTCAGTCGACGTCGTTCAAAACTCCGCCTTCTGCTCTCTGATTGGTCCGGTCAAAAATCTACCGGAGATATCCTTGTCTATGGGAGAAATGCCAGACCCTAGTACAAAGCGAAGTGAAGTACAAGGGTCTGGTTTTAACCAGGCTAGTTTGACCTATACTCAGTCCTTCCCAATTGGCCAGTGGCCCAGGAAGGGGGAGTGAGAATGAGACAGGAGGTAGAGAGGAAGAGGTCACGAGGTTAGTTTAGGTCAGAAGGGGAGGATAAAGTGTTAGTTTTAAGCACCAGCTTTTATGATAAAACTGATTAAAAACTGTCTTAACACTTTACACAAACACTGTTGACCTGTCACTTTGATTAAACAACGTCATTCAATTATCAACATATTGAACCTACTGATGATAATAACATAACAGGAGATTATTCTTCTGATTATTAATTAGGACAAAAATAAAGAGTCTCTTGTTGAAGTGATTAGTGTCCTGAATTCCAACTAAATGAGATAAACTGTGTCACTGTCCTTCACTGCAGGTTTCAGAGGAAAAGTGCACCATTACACATTCATAGTAAGAGTATTCATTTGAAATATTTGAATTAACACAAATTAAAAGAAGTCTATTATTGATTTAAATTTATATCTTGATTCAAATTAATGTAATAAAATAGTGTCCACTTTTCCCTTGAAGAGGTCAAAGAAAAAGTGCATCACGAGTTTCCAGAGACAAAGGTATCTCACGGACAGTTAAGAGAGATGAAGGTGTATCACTAATGCTAGCCTTTATCTAATGCTTATATTATTATATTACCATTCCTGACTGATATGCCTCTCAACTTCTAGAAGTCTCTGTGAAAAAGCCTTCAGCTGACTGTGAGTGGGAACTGGTGAGTTTGTTTTTTCTTTGTTTGTGGAGTTAGCATGCTAGCGCTAGCCTCCAGGTTATTGTATTGGACCTGATGGATACATTTATTTCAATTTGCTTATGAAAAATTATCAAACATTAATAATTTTATATACTAAATGTCACTGGTGGTGTATTACTATTTCTTAACACTGTATTGATCTGGAGAATGAAAACAAAGCCTCTTGCAAGTAACTAGCTCCTATTAACATTGAAACATTTAAGGTACATTTATATGGTGAAATGCTATACTGTATATGCTAAGGTGCATTAGAACCTTTAAAATTAGGAATATTTAAGAGAACCGTTACTCAAAAAAAGAGCTTAATTCTATTTATATTATGAACTTGTATTACTACAATAATGATAACAGAATATGATAGAAATGGTCCAAAAATTGAAAAGTGGAAGCAGCCCACTCCCAGTCTCTCTTCACACCGATGCCTCAAACAAGGTGACGATGAACCTTGTTTTGTTAATGATAGTTATATACAAATGGATACACCTGATATATACACTGTACAAATAAATACATGATCAAACTTACTTTACAGTAAACAAACATATAGCAATTTCCCTATCCTCTTGACTACCAGGAAAAATAAATATTGTCCATGCCCAATAGTTTATTATTCTTATGGAAGAGAAAGGTGCATGCCAAAACCCACCCTTTCATATGTAGCATCACTGAAAAGCCCTAAATGTCCTCTAGTAGAGAGCAAAATGAGTTAATTCAGTAATATGCTGTGGGTGGGAGATATTCAGGTTTACAAATGTCCTCCAAATCTACCTTTATTTTATGCTTTAGTATTATTATTTTTTTGTTCTTTGTTGTTTTAGTGAGTCAAATTGGTTCTTCTCATTCTGAGCATTTAAATACTGTTGACCTTGTGTTAATCTGCATTTTATAAATAAACACAATTTGAATTTGGAACTTTTTTTTTTTTTTTCATTTTTGAGAAATAGCCCCTCCTGGTGGACATTTCACGGGCCGCCACTGATTAAATGATAAATAAAATATACTTCCCTAAATAAACTTTGTATTCTGATTAAATTAGAAATGAAAACACAGCATTCAATTATTTCAATGTAGAGCTCTGAGTGATTTTTAGGATGACGCTAGTTTGAGTTTAGTTTTATTTGACAATCTGTTTCAAATCTTACAGCAGCTGGTAGAACTATAATGAGATATTAATGCTGTTTCAGTCACATTTGAATATTTGGGATGTCATTAAGAAAAGATTCAGTGAACACATGGAGCTTCTTCCTGACAGTTTCACATCAAACTGACTTCAGTCTCTGTTACCATGGTGATGTCATCAGTCTCTGTTACCATGGTGATGTCATCAGGCTCTGTTACCATGGTGATGTCATCAGGCTCGTTTGTGACTCTGAGAAGTTTCAGCTCAACACAGCTGTTCCCTTCACTTTGTAGTCCAGCTCTCTGGTGATCCACTGAGCGAGCATCAGAACCTCATGAAGATGATGTGAAAAGTGAACTTGCACTTCAACACTTCTGCTTCCTTCACTAACAGAAGCAGACATATCTTGTCACCTTCCATGGTTTCAAAAGTCAGCTTGATGTCATGTGAAGTGTGTGAGCTCCAAGAATGAAGTGTAATCTAAATGTAGAGCAGGGCAGCTGTTTAGTTTGTTTACCAGCTGTTTTTCTGCTTTCTTCAACATGTTGCATTATTTGACAGCTTCATGTGTGCACATCACACTGAAATGATCATTTCTATTGTTCAAGTGTTTTACACATCATTTGTAGACAAGTTTGATTGAGTCATTTCATAAGAAGCTGTGGGCAGCAGTGGTTAGTGCATGTTTGCCTCCCAGCTTTTCAGTGTGGACTTTACATGATCTCTCTTTGCACACATGGCTTTTTATTTGTGCACAAATTCAGCTCACAAAGATTTTGTGCTTGTAAATCACTTTAGTAACTGTGGTGCACCTGAAAATGTCACCACAATATTTGGTTTTCTTATGAATGTAAAGTATTTCCATGTGCAGCTGATCCTATTTTCAAATATATGTTATATTTTGTTTGCGGTTCGGCAATTTAATATGCCTGCATTTTTATAGTGTTTTTCTGAGGAGCGGTGATGACGAAGCGGAACCTTTGTTTTGGGGGGGTGCGTTGCTTCCAGGTTGGTTTTGGGGACGGACTTCACATGCTTTCTGGAGCTAAACGGCAAAACAATGGTCGTCATCTTTGACTCCTAATTTTATTATTCTTCAGGTCAGTACATGGTGAAAACACATCACAACTATGATGTAAGATGTTTACCTCTTATGTGAACAGCACATATCACTGTGTGGCGGTTTCTGTGCAGTAGTTGCAAGTAAACAGTCACGTTAAATCTGGCAGGATGCCAGCTCGCGCTGGGAAGGTCGCGCGAGGGAAAGTGAATAGAAGGATGTGATATTGTAGGAGGTGGTGAAGAGACGACACAGGAGACGGGATGCAGGTCTTCACTTTATTCACTCCTACTTTCAACTGGCGGGAAAACCACCCAACACCGCCTTATATACCAACATAACATCCGGTCCTCTGGACCTTTCACAATAAAAGCATCCTTAACACATTGGGTCCACTGGGTGTGAGTAGAGCCCCCTAGTGGTCCACCACACACGCCCCCCCAGAACACCCAGTAAGGTCCATCACTAGTCCCGCATTTTAGGTTTGATTAAACGCCCAGAACGGCTGAACCTGGGCCCCGCAGAACCAGTTCGATGAAGCGGGGGGTGACGAGGAGGGGCTGCAGAAGATTCGGGCTCCAATGGTTGTTGAGAGTCTCTGGAAGGAGGGCAGCAATCCGTTAGCAACGTGGATGGAGGTCTGCCCCTGCGAGGAGCCTGGGCCGTAACAACCTGATCATCTGACATAACATGAGCTGGTTTAAGCCTATCAATACAGACAGTCTCAGTACGACCCCCTAAATCTAAAAGGAAATGTTTTGGACCTGGCTGAAGAACCCGAAACGGTCCATCATACACAGGCTGTAGTGGTGTCCTGTGTGCATTGTGTTTGACAAAAACAAATTTAGAGGACTCCAGACTCTTAGGGACAAATGACTGAGGTAAACAATGGTGTACCGGGCCAGGGACACGAACGGAGTCCTCCTGAGACGAAAAATGTTGCAACGGCGGAGCGAACTGTGGTGAGGGTACCTCAGGTAAAAACTCACCGGGGACGCGCACAGGCTGACCGAAAACCAGTTCAGCCGGGGAAGAGTTCAGGTCCTCTTTGGATGCGGTACGTAAACCCAACAAAACCCAGGGAAGACGGTCAATCCAGTTGTCA
>JBBPBX010034235.1:0-32756 GCA_038048925.1 Garcialebias charrua
TTTGACTGTCTCACTTCTAACTGTCTCACTTCTATCACTTCTAGCTGTCTCACATCTGTCTCACTTCTAGCTGTCTCACATCTGTCTCCCTTCAGTCTCACTCCACAGCCACACCGGAGCTTCACACCTACAATCTGACTCTAAATCAACCATGAAGATACGGATCAGCATCATAAAAACAAGATCTGACAGATTTTATAATGTTTGCATTTTCTACACTTATTACAAGTTGTTGCACTCTAAGTTCAAACAGAACATATTTTAAATGACCATAATATAGTCAACCGAAATCAAGTCATGGAGAATCTCAGCCCTAAATAAAAAGCCGGCAAGTTACCCGAGTCCTTTCACTGCAGAGACTGCTGCGTTGAAAGAAAATTATTAATCCGATTTCTGAAAGAGATCAAGGAGATCTCTGGTAATATCTTAATTACTTGTGCAAACGTTGAAGCATTTCATGACAATGGCTGACACTTGGTCAGGAACAGATTTGGGATTTGTCAAAGCCCGAGGCCACACGGTAGTGCAGCGTAAAAAGAATAGCTGAGCCAACGTTGCAAGCGTCAGCGGATGGTGAAACTGTGTGCGCTGCAGGTTGGCTTCTGTCTGCAGTCTAACGCTTCTTTTGAAGTAATTTACAACGGTTGCATTCATGTCTTTAAAATGTTGCAAATGTTTACACTTTTTAACATTCAATAAGGATTTGTTTCCTTGTCTTGCTTTAAATACGAGCATATTAATACAGTTTGACTAAATGTTTAAAACACTATAACTTGTTGTTCTTACTAATCTGTAAAGATTCATCATGGGCCAACCTGGATCACAAGATTCATCTTGTTTTAATAATTTTACTTGAACTCATTGGAGCTAGAAGAGGAAGCAGGGCAGTGCTGTATGGTGGAACTGTGGTTGAAACGTCTGCATCACATCAAGATCGTCTCTGCTTAGAACTTTGGTCAAGGCTTTTCTACATGGAGTCTGCGTGTGAGTGTGTGTGGGGTGTATGTGTGTGTGTATGTGCAGGTGTGTGTCCTGTGGTTGACTGTGATCTGACCAGCATGTACGCTGCCTCTCGAATAGGTTTGCCACGATACATAACTTTCCATGAGAAGAAGTAGAAGTAATCTCACTAAACAGCGTAACCATGAATAAATGTTGATATGAAAACATGACACAGTGGAACTGTCGGTAAAGTCGTTGCCTCTCAGTGAGAAGGTTGCCGGTTCAAATCCTGGCTGGGGACCTTTCTGGGTGGAGTTTGCATGGTCTCTCCGTGCATGCGTGAGTTTTCTCCAGGTACAGGTAAACATTCATGTTAGGCTGATTGGTAACTCTAAATTGTCCCTATGAGTGAGAGAGTGAATGGTTGTTTGTCTCATTTGTCTATATGTCCCTGTGATGGACTGGAGACTTGTCCAGGTGTCCCTGTGATGGACTGGAGACTTGTCCAGGTGTCCCTGTGATGGACTGGAGACTTGTCCAGGTGTCCACCTCCTGCCACAGTGACTGCTGTATATGGACATCCAGTGACTCCCGTTACCCGCAAAAAGAAGTGGAGAACTATAATTAAAAATAATGATAAATAATAAAAAGAATGTCTTTAAATAACAACTGGGGTGATGTTTGCAGCCCCATTTTAAACATTGGTGGAGCAGCTGCTCCACCTGCACCACTGAACAGACACCAATAGTTGACAATGTGTCAGTCAGGGTGTACCTCAGGAAATACAGTACTGAATTCATTCAACCTTTATTTATACAGGCTAGCCTCGTTGAGTCACGGGGACTCATTTACAAGAGGGACCTGTCTCACTCACACCAAACAACCATCCACTCTCACACCTAGGGTCAATTTAGAGTCACCAATCAGCCTAACAAGCATGTTTTTTGGTCTGTGGGAGGAAACCGGAGTACCCGGAGGAAACCCACGCATGCACGGGGAGAACATGCAAACTCCACCCAGAAAGGCCCCGGACCGGGATTTGAACCGGCAACCTTCTCGCTGAGAGGCAGCAGCTCTACCAGTTGTGCCACCGTGCTGCCCAATTATTAACTGTAACTCTAAAAAACTATGCAGTAAGCCAGATATCGTACTTTTCAGCCTATAAGTTGCAGTTTTTTGGCCTAATTTGCATGTGGATTTCCCCCCATATTTTTAGACCAATTTTTGGCTGCGATATGACCGTTTCCATTCATTCTGACGGAAAAAATGGAGCAGTACCACTTTCGGCCGCTAGGGTCCACCGAGCGTTCCCAGCTCATGTGTCCGACAGCAGCCTCCTCTGCTCGGACTCACTCTGTTGCAGCACGGCCTCCTGCTCTCTGGAGGTCTGAACTACTGTTAGCTCAGGAGTTGGCAGAACTCTTCACCAGCGACACAGAGGATGAAGAATTGAACGGGTTTGAATAAAAATAAATAAATAAATAGGTGTTTCTGTCATCATTATGGGCGGGTGAGCATGTAGTAATTTCAAAGCCGCTTTATTTCGTCGGCTTCATTTTGCCATGTTTTAACCGTCAAAGATGCAACACGTTTATGGATTTTTCCACTTTATTGGACATAATTTGACTGATGTGACGTGTACGGCGGAGAGACGTGTAAGGCGGAAAGTACGGTACTCTTACTGTGACAGGCGACCACTCGGAGGGGAAGTCGTTTCCACTTCTGTCGACATAAAAGCACATTTTTTTTCCCACATTTCACGTGAAAGACAGGAGGTGGCTGAGCACAGTGTGTTAAATGGAGGTAAGCACTGGTTCATTTGTTTTGGCTGAATAAGTGAGGTGAAACCTTGACACACAAAAGATTAAAGTACACTCCAACACAACGAGCTAGAGCCAATTACAGCCATTAAAAACCATGAGATTCATATACATGCTAAAATATGCAAAGTGCTCATGGATGTAGGATATTGTTGTGGAAAGAGGGAAGGTTGACTAACAGCAGGCAGAGAGTTTCATTTATTTATTGAAAAATCACAGAAGGAGGCAGGGGGATACTTCTCTCACAGCCAAGCTTTTTTTTTTTTTTTTTACAAACTAAACTTATTGAATTTATCAGAGTTCTGTCATTTATCAAATGCTAACATAAACAGAAAACAACCAACTTTTATTGCTGACGCCCACTCGAACAAAAACCCCTCATGCTTGTGTTTTTGTTCGAGGCCGGAACAATTAGCTGTCATTTATGCTGCAGCCGCCCACACCGAGCCACCCGCCTCTTCTGCAACAACTTGTTTTTAACGCTGAAAATTATTTATTCTCTTAAAGTACATGAGAAATCTACACAGGAGGGCAAATAAATACACCTGATTTAAGGAGTGAGTTAAACCGATCATTCTTTCTGAAATCACAAGTTGTTCATTGTTGTGTACAAAACGTATTCAAATTAAAATGACTTTTTTATGTTTTAAAAAACGTGATCAGTTTCTGTTAACAAGTCAGAGATTCCTTGGGGAACTTAGTTAAGTTTATGATTTTTCCTAAAAATACAGTATATTTTTATTCACTCTTTGGCTACGACCAGAATAAAAACGACTCGATTAGCTTAAGGATTTTTTAATTATTATTATTTATTTACTCTTTGGTTTGGTTAACTCACATAGAATGCTTCATTAGGTTTAATTTTGAAAACTGCCTACATGTGTTCAGCCTTTGCAGAAAAAAAATTCTATTGTCATTCATACAAATACATCCCAATCAATCTACTACTAATTCTAATCAAACCCTGTACTGCTATACCGTAATTTCTGGACTATTGAGCGTACCCAAATATAAACTGCACCCACTACATTAAAAAAAAATAATAATATTTTTTTACATAAAGTATATAGGCCACGCTTGTATATAAGCCAAGGGTGTCACGTTATAACATTAGATATTTACACAGAAATAGTTTTTAAACTTTTGATTAAATATGCATCGATAACATACACAAATGCATACAATAAATGTTTTTTTTCTTTTCTGAACAGTGCCAGTAGCACAGCTGGTTCAAACAAAAATACAGTAGTTTACCAGGAAGTCATTGATCGCTATCTTCATCTTCCACGTGCAGAGGATTTTTAAAACTGTTCCTCTATCAGCATCCACTGGCAGACTGGAGCAGAAGTTGCTCTTTGCATGCTGCCAGTTTTGGTGAATGATTTTTCACCGCCAGTCATCCAAGCCTCCCACCAAGCTCCGAGTGTCACTCTAATACGCGATTCACACTCATATCAAGTGGCTGCGGATCATTTGTTGTGTCCCCAGGGAGGGGCACAAGTTCCCCCTCCTCGTTCTCTCCTCCGCTCCTCGTTTAATTGGTCCACTGTGACCTGTTTGGTCATTTCATTGGTCAGATTTTTTTTAACCTTTATTTATACAGGTAGTCTCGTTGATTCACAAGACGCACCCCCCAGGAGAGACATGTATTGGGCAGCTATGCAAGTGCTGGGGTGTCACGAGGCTAAATATTTTGGTGGCAGGAAGCTCGCTAGCCCGTCAAACACAAAAATCCATAAATTAGCTGCAGCATTATATAAGGGTTCAAAGCCTGTGAAAAAATTTGTGGCTTATAGTCCAGAAATTACGGTATTATTTTATTTAAAATGGTTGTAACTTAAGGTCTTTAACTTTTTTTTTTTTGCCTAGGCTCTGGTTGAAGCGGCAGCTTTTCTCCTTTCCTCCTCAACTTTTCCTCACCCTGCGTGGCACTTCTGTCTTGTCTGCAGTTCCTCAGCACTCATCTCTCGAACGCAAATTGATTATGGATCTGGTTTCGTGGACGATCAGCTCTATTGACAAGATGTTTTCTACAAAGCGACAAGGTCCTGGAGAACCAGCTTGCCCTTCACAGACGCATCCTGGCGGCTACGTCATGGATTCCTGGGGTGAATGGAAGGTGATATGTCTGTCGGTCTTATCTGTGGAGGACGTCAAAGATATGTATATAATTGGAATTATGAGAGCAGGTGCTTTGCTTTTCGGCATCTGTGGAGCACTGTTCTATCGGAAATTGAG
Source organism: Garcialebias charrua (assembly GCA_038048925.1). Taxonomy (NCBI): domain Eukaryota; kingdom Metazoa; phylum Chordata; class Actinopteri; order Cyprinodontiformes; family Rivulidae; genus Garcialebias; species Garcialebias charrua. Next base: position 5,001 of record JBBPBX010034235.1, read on the forward strand.
GAAGACTTCAGCAGCGATTAATGCCATGTTGAAGCTCCCGAGTCAAAGTGAGAGTTTGATCTGTGCTGTGATCTCAATGAATCAGCTGCTTGACGAGCTTAACCGGAAGGTGGAGGCGATCTCTGAGAACCGCAGGCCACCCGCAGGGTTTGGGACTCGTCAACGCTGTGGTGGTCTCAATCTGGAAGAGGATTCATAGCTTGGATCAGTGGAAAGGTTCCCACAATTGGATCATATTGGATTGGATCGTCCAGCTGGACTCAAGGTTGCAGAAAAGTAAACTGTCTGCCTGAAGTGAAAAATAATCATGCTTATCTCAAATCTGACTCCCCAAACAGCCTTGGAAGGGCTGACTATCAAATTTCTCCTGGGACATGAGCAACTGAGGAAAAACAACTGCATCTATCGCATACCCCCCACCCCCCCCGAGAACTCTCTGTGAGCGCTTATCAGAGGTGCTGGCTGGTAACATCAACAGAACTGTGACTGATCTGAATAACGCCAAAATTACACTACATGCGCTCCGCCCCGCTCCGCAGGTCGCAGCTGAGCGAGTCCAATTTCCACTTCCTCCGCTCAGGTCCGCATGGATGCGCCGCTCTGAGACGCATGCGCGGGAATTGCGAGATCGCGCGATAAATCAAGTGATAAATAAGTAAGTCAGAACAAAACAATTCATTCGGTGGAAGAAGGAGAACAACAGTAGAGACTGCTGCCTTGATCTTCTCTCGTAAATGAGCGACAGGACATGGTTTGAGCAACAGGAAGTGATGTATTACATTTCAGAATAAAATACTTTATTTATTTATTTCTTGTATTGCGTTTGTAGGCGTAGTCATAAATGATAGTTTGAAAGCATTTTTGTACAAATAAATCCGTATAGAGCTAGGATTAAGTCCGCCCGTGGTGATTTTATTTTGTAAATACGGAAGTTGTGCTCGTTCCTTTTCCTGTTGGTGCGACGTAATCTTCAAAAGTTGACTCCGGCACAGCTCCGGCGTCCGGCAGAAATAGAAAAATTTCTAATTTTGACGGACTGCCGTCCGCTCGCGCAGCTCGCTGCCGCCGTGCGGAGCCAGTGTAAATTCTGTCATTGATTATAATGGGTGCGTATTTGCTGCGGAGGTCGGACCGGAGCGGGGCGGAGCCGGAACGTATGTAGTGTAATTTTGGCGTAAGGCTCATGGACTAATCTCACCGTCTTGACCTCAAATGCATATGTGATTTGTCTTAACTGTGCTTGCTGGTAGAGTTTTTTTTATGTCTCATATAGTGTCCTAATAGACAAGATGTGAAAGATATTTTTTGTAATACCACTATCTACCCTCATGGTTCTTCTCCTTTTTCATATCTAAGATTATCATTCTGATAAGGGATGAGAGGGCTGCGCAGATTAACTGCTGCAGCTTCACACACTAGTCCCCCTTCAGGATGACTGTGCGTACATGCTCACGTTATACCTGGTGCAATGTCAATAAAGATATTCTGATTTTGATTCTGATTCTTAATGATTCAAGTATATCCAAGTGGTTAGTTTTGGACTGCACACTTTATCTTAAAACTCCAGATATTTTCTCGGCGTGTGAACTAAAAGAGTAATGAGACAGCAGAGAGATGAGCATATGTGCTGTGCTTTCTCTTTCTAAAGAATTGTGCATGATAACTGCTGCACATGGTGCAGCTTCCAGCTTTTTAAGTATTTTACTATCTGAAGGAAGCAGAATGGTAAAGTCCTAATTACCAAACCAACAAACGGCTCAGAGGAAGCAGTGAGGGGGAAACGCACTGCTGTGGCTAACTTTATACATTATGTATTAAGTGCATTCTCAATAAAAGACTTGAAGAGGTCAACTCAAAGGTCAGCGCTCCTGCATCTAAACATGCACGTCATAAATGAACAGAATTTAACGTTTCAGTTCAGAATTATAATAAATATGTTGGTGATGAAGATCATTTTAGGATTCTTCACTTGTTCAGTTTGTAGCAGAATGGTGCAGAAACATTTAAATGGGTTTTATGTGTAATGAGGCCCAGCAGATTTAATGCAGTTGTGTTGTGGTTCATCAGGTGTTTCAACACAAAGCAGAAATTAAAATTCATAAACTGAAGTGGAACCATGTGCTGACCCACTTACATTGCTGGTTCTGGATGTGTGGTGCTCAGAAGTCCTCCAACCTCTGCACCTGTTCATGAGAGAGATGATGTGATGGGAGGAAGTTGAGCTTCAGACGCTCCACACTGTGTCTTTGTCTCACTTTTATGCTCAGTTTAGAAAAACAATATTTCCATAGTCTGACTTAACGTCAACCTAAAGATACAAATGTAGACTTTTACAAAATATTGATGTCAAAACACACGTGAGGACAAGAAAGAGTTGGACATTAGTGTTTTAAGGATGTCCTGATCAAGACGTCTTTGTTTGCATTTACACACAGTGTCCAACGTGATGTCATCATGTAAGCACACACAGCATGTCACCACACCTCCATTCACACAGCATCCATCACCAATTCATACATTCCTCATCCATCCATCCATTCATCCATTTAGCCATCATCTATCATCCATCTATCCTTCAATATTTTATACATTCATCCATCCATCAATCCATCCATCCAGCCATCACCAATTCGTACATTCCTCATCCATCCATCCATCATCATCCATCCATCCATTTAGCCATAATCTATCATCCATCTATCCTTCAATATGTTATACATTCATCCATCCATTAAAGCTGCAGTATGTAGCTTTTTTTATGAACATATTTCTTCACTCTGTCACTACCTCCTGACAGACTGATGTTAGCCAGGTAATCTCTGAAAAAAATTAAAAAAAAAATATTGTCCCCTTGCTTCTCCAGGTGGTAAATAAGCATTTCTAAAAAGAAAAGGTGACCCGCCATTTTCCAGCCAATAAAAACAGAGTTTGTAACCAGCCAATAAAAACAGAGCTTGAATTTGAATCAGCCAATAAAAACAGAGCTTGAATTTGAAATTCAACAGACCACAAGGGGGCAGAGCCACATATGGCTCTGAGGGGGAGGGATCAGAATGCTTTGCCTGTTGAAAATATTTCTAACTGCTGCAGTTCTACAGAAACTGCATACTGAACCTTTAATCCATCCATCCATCACCAATTTGTACATTCCTCATCCATCCATCCATCCATTCACCCATCCATCCATCTAGCCATCATCTATCCATCCATCCATCCTATACATCCATCCATCCATCCATCCATCAGTCCATCCATCCACCCATCACTTATTTGTACATCCCTCATCCATCCATTCATCCAGAGAAAAATAATTTTTTGTTCAGCCTGGATTATTGAGCATGCATCAGAAATATTTGATTCAAATAAGCATGTTTCAGCCACAACAACAAAACTCAAAACGGTTTTCTGTTATAAACATTTTATTCAGTCGTAGCATAAAACAGCAAAAGCTGTCATTTGTTTTTGTTTAAAGAAAAAAAAAAACTTGTTACAACGGCTGTTTTAACACGTGGTTTAAGATTTTTGATCCATTTAGTTTAATATTACGGCAAATCTCACAAAATAAATGTATTTCTTTATTTAAAAGATTTTATTTTATGTTTTGTATGAACTTAGAAAAGATAACATTTACTCTCCGGGGTTCTGAAAATAAATTTTATAAAGTTTGGTACCCCTTCTTAACGGTTTATAAGAAATCTTCTACTACTGTCGTTGAGTAGCCCCCCCCCTTTTTTTAAAGTTTTTTAATTTATTTTATTTTATCTTATATAGTTTATGGTCATGGGTCTATCTAAAATAGCATTGTGTAATTTGATTTATTTGATTTATTTTATTTTGTTAATTGTTATTGCATTGTATAATTGTGATTTATTTTATTTTATTAATTGTAATTACTAGCACCTCTACTTTGCACAAATGTTATTTATTTTTACTTTAGATATAGGTGGGTTTATCTGCTGTCTGGGGTTTTGTTTTTGGGTTAAAATCTGTGAAAATTAGATTATGCACGTTTTTGTACCATATTTGTCAATATACAGCTGATAATCAATAAAAAAGATATAAAATGATAAAATATTTTATTTTCACATTTTTTAAGTGCCTTAAAAGGACTTTTGGTGTGAAACTTATTAAAATATATATTTGTACTGATTTATTGCCTTAAGTTTGAGGACCACATTTTCATTACTTCTTCCTGAAGATGTTTTTTGCTTGTTTCATACAAAACGTTTTTTTGTTTGTTTTTTTTTTGCATATGATTTCAGCAGAGTTATAAAGAAACAATACTCGGAGGAAGCATCATTGTTAGGTTTATAATATCACAGCTTCCTAACAGTAAACAGTAAATCAGACACAAACTGCAGGTTTACCTAGGTTTAAAATAATAGTAATATTAAAGGCTTCCGCCTGAAGTGACATGAAGCGCTGAGACAAAATAAACGGTGCCATAAGAGCCGAAATGAGCTTGAAGGCATAAAAAATTTTCACATTCATTCCCATGAACGGCTTTTAAAGTTTTTTTTATAAAGAACTCTGAATAAGTAATAATTTACTGCCTGAAATGGTAAAGTTATCACGAGTTATTAATATGCTGTGTACAGAAGTTACAGGGTTTAACGCCATAGTTGTTAAAAGTTATTAACTACACAGCTGATGCTGCATTAGTGCATGTGTGTGTGTGTGTGTGTGTGCATGTGTGTGCGTGCACCATTTGCTCTTCTTTCTCACAACAGCTGCTGTACAAGTTCAGGACTTGTTTTGTGTGAAGTCTCTGCAGCTTGGCTCTGCATGCTGTGAATACAGAACTTTTGCTGCTGCTTTAAATCATTTTCTCCCTACGGTTGGGTGGTGGTGGTGTTGGTGTTGGGGGGATCATGTTTTTACATTCATGCACCTGATCACCAAAAACAGGTATACAGTATACTGTATACACCCAAGTAACAAGCGGTACACTGATGTCCCCGGTCCCAGTGGGATGTGAAAAAGTAAATGTGTATCTGCACTGGACTTGGACAGGGAATGTGAACAGCTTTGATGCAAAATATTCAAGTGGACGGAAGTTACACTGTGGAGAAGAATAAAGGGAGTTTTCTTTGTTTTGTTTTAATTGCTTTTGAGGTGGCAGAGTGACAGATACTAGTGAGTGGAGGGAGCAGCAGTGTTGGGCACGAGACCGCTAAAGCGCTAATCCGCTAATAGCGGACCTAAACAATTTGTTAGCGCTATAGCGGATTGACTAACTTTTATAATTCATAAGCGGATTTGCGCTATTTTTATTTAAAATGCAGTACCGCTAATAACTAATTATCTATCAGTAAAAACGAAAAAAACTTATTTACGGGCTCTTAAATCAACCGGACGACTGCTCACGGACCATATCCTGTCAGCGCCGGATGTGGTCCGTGAAAAAAAGCGGTCCCCGCCCTAAGGGGGGCTAGAGAGAGCGCTCTCTCTATAGCAGTTAGCAGCCAGTGTGTTACTCTGCAGCCTTATTGCTTGTTTTCGAAGAGTCAGACGAAGAGTTTTTAACATGGAGGGTGAACTTATGGATGTTTCTCAGCGGCCTACGCGACGCGTCAGCGCCTCATTTGCCCTGTTCAAAATGGCGACGGCCACAGAAGCGAAGGACTTTACAACAAAACACGGTAAAAACAATTATTTCTTTGCTGAGAAAAAATATATTTCTTAGCTGACTTTATAGCACAAGGTTTTTCTGAGCTTAACCATTTCACGAAATGGTCAAATCTGCTGGATTAAAAAAAGTAGTTCGCCATTTGCACGTTAGCGCGTTAGCATTAGCTCCCGCTAGCTTTCCTAAGACATAAGCGCTTTTGAAATAGCGGACCTAAATAAATTAATAAGCGCTTTAGAAATAGCGGAACTAGTTTTTGGATTAGCGCTGCCCAGCACTGGGGAGCAGTTTTATCCACCATCACACAGAGGCAAAGCCAGGGGGTGGCCAATGGTGGCCTTGGCTACCAGATAACCTTGGGCCACCCCAAGGGACACTACAATTATCTGAGGAACCTATACGTTTAAGCTATCCTGATGTCTGCTCAATAATCCAGATAGATAAATCTAACCAGGTTGAGTCAGGTCCTCTGGATGGATTCTTCTTGTTGAAACATTTGTCTTTTATCCAAAAGACTTCTTCCGTCTGAGAAGCTGCAATGAACTTAGTTTTATAAATAGCACCTTCTCATAGATGATCAACCAGTTTGCTGATGATATCCAGAACTACTGTAGCTGTTCATATGATAAAAGAGGACCATCACCCTAATGACTGATTGTTAGTGCCCTGCAAATTGGTTGATCCACTGGTGCTAATGAGTTTGTTGCAGCTCCTCAGAATGAAGAAGTCTTTTGGATAAAAGATGAAACATTTCAACAAAGAACCCATTCAAAGGACCTGACTCCACCTTTCTAGATCACTTTTGAGCATTAACAAAATTAGAAAATGTGGTTCCTCAAATTATGCACACCATGTGCAAGTGTGCTGTGTGCACAGTTTTTACTGCCATCACTTGACGAGGCCACAGAGCCGTTATTGTTACAGTTCCTTGGAAAGGAGGATGGTTCTGTTCAGAAAGATTTGTCTCAATTCTCCTAAAACTCACATGTTTAGGAGCAGCATTCATTCAGACTGATGGACACAAAGCATCGAGACAAACTACATTCTACACACAAACACAACCGGCCTACCTGCTGTCTATAAAAGTGAATATTGTATACAATCAAGTCATTACGGTATTATAAAAGAACACAACAATGAAGCTTATGTATACGAGGGTGGTGCAACTGTTTTCAATGTATGACTGGCCAAAAAAATCTAAACTAGCTTTATTACTCAAAATAAAGTTTATAAGACTAAAATGATCATTGCAGTTTTACTGTTCTTTAATATACCAGTAATTATTTATAGGTGGGCAGACATGATTTTTGAACTTTGCATAAATTGGCACAACATACAGTATATATATTTTATCATTCAACTATGTTCGTTGTTGCAAACAAAATGGTAATTTAATGAAAATTTGTTTAAAAATGAGTTTAAAATGTGCGCTGTGTTTCTTCACGTGACATCCGGGTACTTCCACTTGCTAATTTTGTGACGTCAGAGTAGGAATGTCTCCCAGAACGCCCCTTTTACATAACAATAGCGTACATTATATAAACTGACGAATTTAGCAATCTAAGTTTAGATTTGATCGATTTGTCTTCAGTTTGGGAAGCAGAAGTTAGTTCAGGGGGTTGAACAAGAAACAGCAGGTTCTGCCTTACCGTTCAGGTGGAGCGAGGGGGGCTCCGAGGGGGACAGATTTGTTTGTTTTGTCCAGTCTTGAATACATTTTTCATCTTTTGGGAAAGTGAAAAGGCTCACTCGTTCACTGATAGTTTTAGAACACCCAAATGCGACACAACGTAACGGCATTTTTCAAGTTATACAAAAAAAATAAAAATATGCGAACGTGCAGAAAATGAATCTGCGTTCTATGCGCAGCCGCAGACTGAAAGTCCTGCTCTGACATCACAGATGTTGCATTTGTGTGTAATCGGATTTCCCGTGAATAAACACGGCGCAAATTTTAAACTCACTTTTTAAAAAAATTTTCATTAAATTATAATTTGTTTGCAACAACGAACATAGTTGAATGATAAAAGATATATATCTTGAGCCATTTTATGAAAAGTTCAAACATGATGTCACCCCACCTTTATGCATTTTACATGAAATATAAAGATGCATAACAAGTTGCTGAGTAACAATATTTTTTTACAAATTAGTGTAATGTTTTTGCAGGTATGATTTGTTTTGTTCCTCTCTGTACTATACAGTGTTGGCCATATTAGTTAGTTTCTGTTGCTATTTATATCTATATTTTTATTTTATGTTTTCCTGTCTGCTGTGCTTGTTGTTTCTATTGTACAGCACTTTGGTTGTCCTTGTTGCTGTTTTAAGTGCTCTATAAATAAATCAGTATGGTATTGTTTAAAACAAACAACAACAACAACAAAAACTACTAATTGGAAGTAGAACAACACAACCACTGAACAGAATCCCCAAAGAGTTATTCAGCACAGAAACAAACATGTCTGTTGGCTCATGAAGGCATAAACAATTCAATGTTTTTTTAATCAGTCTACACAGCAATCAAAATGTAGGTACATGTATTACAATGTAGGTACATGTCTTACAATGTATCTTCTTTTTGCAAAATTACAGAAATGATGCTGTAAATAAGTGTTTTTTAACAAAAAAAATACAGTTTCAAATTTGCCATATAGTTAGCCAAATATTAACTTTTATGACAACAAATAAAATGAAATAAATCAAAATAATTTATAATTAGGTGTGGAATAAAACATCCCAACTCAATGGGATTTTAAAACTAAAACAGTGTAATCAAAATAACTTCAAAATACCATCCGTTAAAATGGTTAAAATTATACTGAGAGCAGTTTTATTAATTTAACACAGTCTTAAATTATTATTTGAACGAGCAAAGGTCACGCTCAATAATAATCCAACAATGTTCAGTCAGGTCATCTGGATGACTTCTTTTTTTGCTGTTTTTTGTTGTTTTTTTTTTTGCTTTGGTGTTTTGAACCACTTGGGTATGACTGGAGTTGACTGGGGAGAGGGCTGGCCTCAGAGGCCATCTTATCACCACAAACTGGTTTTGTTTTTTCCCCACTATGGGAGTACCAGTATGCTGTTTGTGGTGGGTCTCAGTTTGTTGGTGGCTCATCTCAGCAACAAAAAAAAGTCTATATGACCTGACTGAACATTGTTGGATTATTTGGATGGATAATTGATTCTTATGCTGCCCCTTCTCCAGTTTCAATGACATTTGTATCATTCAACTTTTATTTAGACTGGTTAATCCCATTGAGCCTCATGGACTCATTTACTAGAGAGACCTGATTTTAACAGAGTGGTGACAACAATAGACAATCATAAAAGGAAGCATACAAATTGAGAACAAGTGAAAAAAAATGGTATTAAAAACAAAAACAGCTAGGTTGTGAGGCGATGTAATGATTTTTTTTTCTATTACATTAGTGCTTAGTGTATTTCTAGTTGATGTTTTTCTTAGTCAATCCTAGATGTTATTACTGTTTTTCTCTTACATTTTGATGTAGGATGTAACTGGGACCCTGTGTACATAATCTCGTTTCATCACATGTACCACATGCGGTGCAAATGACAATAAAGATCTCTGACTCTGACTCTGATGTAGAATACTAAAAACAGGAACATGTCTGCATTGATTTTTATCAGGATTGTGTGATGCCTGAAGCTCATTTACATCAAGCGGACTCAATACTTAAATTTCTGGGACAATCAAGAACCGATGAGTAATAAGAATCATTCAAATGATATAATCAATGAGTGTTTTATGGAGGTAGAAAAAGAACTACAGTACCATATGTGCAGTTGTGTGGGCATGGGGTCTCCAGTCCACCACGATGCTCTTTTATGTTTGAATTACAGCGAGGAGACTTTTCAAAAGTCATTAGCATTTAAATCATAGTTCCAGAGTTTTTCAAAAAGCATTAAGAACAGGACAAAATGAAATTGAAAATCCATATTTTGGTGATCAGTGGATGTAGTAATGCAGTAATGCAATAAAGTTGTCAGTTCTAACTGACTGTGTTTAATGGGTTTGCTTTTGATGCATCTTCCTCCATCTTTGGCTGCATGCTGGATGGGTGAGGTTAGCTGACACTGTGTGTGCTCCAGCTAAAAAAAGCCTAAATCAAAACCATCTGCACAACATGCAATAAAGACTAAGCAATCACAGTTTTACAGTCACATATTACCCAGTTCGGTGTGTTGCGTTTGCATTGAGGCTTACAGAGTGAACAAAGTGACAGCCTCAGCTACTGACAACATGTTGATCAACTGGGACTGCACCACAACGCCACCATGAAGAAAGAAAATGGCTGCCATCAGACCGCAGCGGTACTGCTGGGAGCCTAAACCTCTTTCAGCTAAAAGTTAACACTTCAGGCCTTAAACATAGCAGTTCTGCCGAGGCATTTTCACCAAGAGGTCTTTTACTCCCAATGTGCCATACAAGATTTTATCAACAAGTACAGTAGTAAAATATTGTTGTGAAAGTGAAGAAAAACCAAGGCTGGGCCAACTTTCTGTCTCTCCGGACGTTTTATTTGCTCAAAGACCTCCCACACCCCTCCCCACACACTCCGCAATGGGAACACTGATGTGATGCCACACTTGAGGCTGTGTATACACACTGTCCGTCTTTGCAGCGAGCGAGGCTCTGAGAATAGCAACAGATTGCATTAGAAGAGAACAAAACAAATCCCAGCGCAGCCCGAAAAGTCAAACAGAGGGAGAACGGGGGATAAACGGAGACGGAGTGAGAAAAGGGAACAGTGAAGCGTAGCAGACTGGGTGCAGAACAAATCTCTCCCCCAGGACTTTTCCACTGTTTGGGACTAACTGGTGCATTCCCTCCATCTGTCTGCTCTGATGACTGTCAACCTCTCTTCTATTGGACTACTTACATGTTACATGTTAGGAACTGGGAGAGACCCGTTTGATTAAACACTTGATGGTGAAATTAGTTCAACCTTTAGTGTTAGCTACCCAGATGTCAGCTTTAGAAAGGGGTGTTAGGGATTAGAAGAAATCTAATGTCAGGTTCCACCTATAAGACAGAAGTTTTTTACAATAATAAAAAAATCACAAATTGTTTTATACATGAGGACAGCTACAAAGCATTGGATTTAGTTACACTCATAATCGCTTGATAATATCAACATAATATTGGTGTAGTGGCAGGGCTTTTGACTTGGGACCCGAAGGACGCGGGTTCGCGTCCCGGCCACTACACACCTTGGGGTGTCTATGAGTGCACACCTAATTCTCCAGCTCCCCGAGCGCTTTCTGGCTGCTCACTGCACCACCTGGTGGTGGTTGGGTTAAATGCAGAGACGAATTTCGTCTGTGTATGGGAAACATACACAGATGACAGACAAAGACATTATTATTATTATTATTATGATTATATCTGTGGTGGTGGGTAATTTTTGATGTCCCCCAACAGTCGCTCCATGTTCAGTTGAAATATTTTCGAGTCACTAAAATGGTTCCCTCCTTTTTTACTATGAGACAGGTTGACAGATGAGGTTAGGCAGGGATTCCTTTAGGCAATCATATTTGTAGATGATACTGTGATCTATAGTAAGTATTGTCATCGGCCCCAAACTTTGGAACAACCTGCCCCCAACATTAGACAGGCCTCCTCCCTTCACATGTTCAAATCCCTGCTAAAAACCCATCTTTTCTCTCTGGCATTTCATACTGCGTGAGCTGACAGTGTATATATTTTATCCTGTGTTTTCATTTTAATGTTGTTCTTATACATTTTTGTTACATTTTTACTGCAGTTAATTTAATAGTTTTACCATTGGTGCGTCCTACGGTTTCTGTAATTTTTTTAAATATATTCGATGTTGTTTGTGAAGCACTTTGATAACAGTTCATCTGTTTTAAACTGTGCTATACAAATAAAGATGACTTGACTTGACTTGATAGGGGGCAGGTGGAAGAGAGCCTGAAGAGGTGTAGATATATTCAGAGATTAAAAAGAAAGTCAGTGAAACCTACTCTGCTCCATAACAGAATAGGTTTCCTGATTTAAGCTCAAGTAGCACAGTCTGACCGAATGCCCTTAGAAAAAAAAATATATATATATTCTCGCCGTAGTCTCTCTATGACCCAACGCTTAATAATCCAGCTAGCTAAATCTAAGAAGGTTGAGTCAGGTCCTCTGGGGGGATTATTCTTTGTTGAAATGTTTTGTCTTTAATCCAAAGACTGAGTTTGCTGCACCTCTTCAGACTGAAGGAGTCCTTCAGATAAAAGACGAAACATTTCAACAAAGAAAAACCTGTCCAGAGGACCCGAGTCAACCTTGTTAGTCTCTCTATGAGTTGCATTATTATGTCTGAGTTCCCTGAAGTGCATCTTCATCATGGACATATCTGCCAAATCAATGCTTCAGTAACTCAAAACAGAAACGGATCATTTTGAAGATTGTTCCTGTCAATTGTTAAAAGGTTGTGAACCAACAGTAACAGATTGTTTTCAGTAGATACCACTTGACCTTATTCATGACAAATGAGAAGGTATGAGTGCAACACTCACTGACCAAACTGCATTCTACTGAGTCTACATGACCATGATCAGGACTGGATCTATCTTGTTTAAGAGAATAATTAAAGTCACGGATCAACTAAACCACTTTCCATTCAATGTCACAGACGCTGGCGAACAGAAAACAAACGTATTTAAACATATTAGGTTCACTTATTGGCTTCTAGCTTCCATTCTACTTCAATGCAAGGATAATTAAAAAAAAGTTCAAATTGCATCAGAAAGATTAAGGTTTGGACTTTCTCTCATGCGGCCCATGGATTCACTGAAGCACAGCGATACTGTAAATGTCAGATCTGTTGGTTCAATAATTACTTGGAAGTGGCTTTCCTTATATAGTTGTAACCTTAATGGTGTACACCTTTCTGACAGCCTTTTTCCTGCTTAAAACTATTTTAAAAAAAAATCAGATATCAGCTCCACACTTTTGACATGAATATTCACCTGTTCACAGATGTAACCTGGGATTACAAAGAGTTGGTACACAGCGTCAGAATACCTCTAAGTGTTATCTTAATTTTTTGTGTTAGTTTAACCAAATCACCTGAAGATCCTCTGAGCCTGTTAAATATGTGCAGACATTTGGTGTTCAACAAAACTACAACAACTGAAGTATTCAATGTTTAAATATGGCAACACGATGACTTGGTGGTTAGCTCCGTTACCTTACAGAAAGAGTGTGTTGTTGAGTTCATAGGTATCGCAACAATTATATGTAAAGGGGACATGTCCCCCTCACATAAAAAAAAATGCTCATTTGGAACCCCCCCCCCCCACACACACACACACACACACACATTTACCATGAAATATTAGTTCACCCAGCACTGTTTCTAATGCTATGGGAACAAATCAATTCCACTTGATTTATAGACAAATACTACATGTACTCAAACCACAAAAAGTCCACTCCAGGTTTTCCTTGTTACTTGCAACAACTCACCACACTGAATTGAAAAAGCCTTTTGGATAAAGGGTGAAACGTTTTCTGCAACAAATAAAGTCCAGTTGATCTTGTATTGAACGCCTTTTTTGATTTTATCATGTCCTGGACGACTGAGAATCTTCACCAGCATAACTCACCACATTGCATGCAGTGTTTCTCCAAGGTCATGGCTTAGCAGAGAACTTATGTCTTTGGGGTTTTTTTGTCGATGGGGAGTGGAGAGGAGGGTGAGACACCTCTGTGTTGCGTGCTAGCTTGGCACTTTGTTAGTGCCGGCCTGAGAGAAGAGAGTGCTTGAGAGAAGCGGAGCGTGCTCTATTCACACAAGGAGAACTGTTGGTCAGGCTACTTCTTGTTGCTCTATAAAATAGTTATTGAATCAAGTGCTTACTTATTTGGGTGAACGTAGATGTTAACAACTGTTAAAATACACCAGAATGCAGGAAATGTCATCTACTTTATTCAAAAATTTCTGGGGAAGGACCCCAAGACCCCACCCCAGCCCACACCACTACAGTATTGTGTTCCCCCGCGCATACACATACACACACACACACACACACACACACACACATACACACACATACATTACAAATGCTTGTGACACCATTGACATATACTGTATGTATGCATGTGTGTGTGTGGTGGCACTTTTGAAATTTGAAGTGGCCATTTTTGATAGGGACCTTTCGCTCAGGCCTAGATGCAGTCACATACACAAAAAAATGAAAGTTTGTACCTTTCCTATCTTTCAAGTTATAGTGCTCACAGATGGACAAACGGACGGACAAACAGAGGATATTTCCAATTTCTTCTATTTGCTTCATGACGAGGGGCAAAACGAGGATAAAACTAAGTTAACGGTTTAATGGACAAAACAGAAATATTAGCCTGGCATTTCCTTTTGTTGTTGTTTTAAAAAACTTTTTTTTTTTTTTCTAAACACAACATTAAACATTGTTGGTATTTTTTTTATACTTTGTATTATCAGAACTGTTACTGTCTGTTTTTGCATGTCAGGGTCCTAATCTGTGAGGAGAAGCCCTTGAAGATAATGCCCTTTGCTTCCTATAAATCTCAGAGTTTTTACAGGACATAATGAAAGAAATCCATTTTACCAGAGTGGGTAATTGCAGAAAGCATGGCCCACCCTGTCTGAATGGAAAGAACAAACCATTTCTGAGCAAAGTCATGCACTTTGAAGTGTTTTCTGTCTTTTTACCGGGTGATAGATGTCTTTATTGCCCCCTATACTTAATAAAGTGGCAGTTAATGATCTGTACAATTCAGTTAGAGGTTTTTTTTTTTTGTCCGCACAACCTGAAACACTCATCCTGGGATGTTTTCAATATGGCCGCAAAAGAAAACTGAAAACTGACTTCAATGATTCTCCTGAAAGTCCATCTACATTCTTTATCTATCACTGGAAATCCAATACATGCATATACTTTTAAATTGAAGGAGCACGCTTGTTGCATTAGTGATCTACTGGAGACACGGAAAGATGTATAGTATAGACAGTGAAGTCAATAAATAGTAAAATTACAGGACTTAAATGGTCTTATCTGTGAGGAAAAGCTCTCCAAGATAATGTCCCTTATCCCCACCCCATGACTCTCTGAATGTTTTTACAAGACATAATAAAATAAATGTTTTATACCAGAGTGGGCAGGTGCAAGATGCATGGCAAAGTTTGGCCTGCCTGATAAAAAAAAATTCATAAAAATTTTAGACTTTTAGTGTCGATTGAAACTTGTATTATGAAAGTCCTGAAATGCAAATAAATATTTTACTTTTGGTGGTTGTCAAACTTTCTAGTTTTGACCCAATAATTAATAGGAGATGGGGGAAACAATTAGAGGTGAAAAAAGCTTTCCAAAACTTTAATGAGCAAGAAAAAAAAAAAAACAGGTATAATTTTTCTCTTTTTGTTGAGTCACAAAAGGCAAGCAAAAATAATATTTAGGTAATAGGGTGCAATTATCTAATGCTGCCCCACAAAAATTACCCTCCTGACTTCATAATATGGAAAACCCTCTTCCAGGCAGTCCTAAAAAGCAAGAAAAAATGTTTTCTGTGTTTTTTGGTGGTAATTATCCCCACCCAAAGACTGGATTTACATCTGACCCCTTTTAAAACCAACTGTTCAACAGGCCAACACTGCACGGTCGAGATGGTGTAGAGGCAGGGCAGCCGGCTCAGGACCAGAAGGTCTCGGGTTCGATTCCCGGTCACGGCATACCTCGTTGTGTCCCTGGGCAAGACACTTAACCCCGAGTTGCTCCCGGTAGGACAGGCAGCGCCTTGCATGGCAGTCTACCGCTACCGGTGTATGAATGGGTGGATGGTTGGTACTGGGAAGCGCTTTGGGGCCCCTCAAAGGGGGCTGGAAAGCACTATACAGTATATGTAAGCTCCATTTACCATTTGCACGGAGGGAGGCAGACTCTTTTAGGCCCATAATGCCTTGAAGTCCAGACAAAAGGTGTATTTTTTATTTATTTATTTATTACACTTGGAAAATTGAGTTTCCCCAAAATTGTGCTTGCCTTTCAGGGCCATTTATTTGCACATTATGAAAGAAACATCAGGTGAGAAAGATTTCCACAATCAATATTTTGACTTGGAAAACAGGACAACCACCATTATTATTATTTGTTTGTTTGTTAAAACAGAAAATGTAACAGTTAAAGCTAAATACAGTATACGGCTGCTAATGCATGCAGTCTGGGACTGCTGCTGGAGAGGTCTTTCCTCTGGGCCCAGTAACAACAAAACTTAAACTGGATTTCAGATACAAGTCGACAGATTTGACGGTAATCGGACTGCCTCGTCTAACATCTCGACACCGGTTGCTGAGCGAACCAGCACTGACGAGAATGATGTTGAGGTAGTTGTTGAGCAATACAGCAGGTAAACCAACATTCTTGATAATGCTTGCTTGTGTTATTTGGTTACACAAACTGAGTTTTTTATTTTTCCTGTGAGGAGAAGCTATCCTCACACTAGAGGGACCGATCCTGAAACCGAGGACTGACTCAGCAATGAAGGAGGATGTTGAAGAGAAAGATGTTGCATCAACTATTAACTTAAAATCCCCCTCGATTCTTTTTCCCAACAATTTCACAGTTTTAAGCTACATTAAGAAAAGAAGTGACAGCCTGTACAAACCAGATGAACAACATGGTGTCAGTACCCAGGACAGCAACAGAGAGGAAGAGTCCAGTTCATTAATGTAGTTTACAGTTCGGTTAATGTGTTTTTAATAGTGTTCAGTTTTCATATCAGAGTTTGAACAATACAGCAGGTAAACCAACATTCTTGATAATGCTTGCTTCTGTTATGTGGTTACACAAACTGAGTTTTTTATTTTTCCTGTGAGGAGAAGCTATCCTCACACCAGCCTTCCATTTCCACCTGTTCCTAGTCAGTAATCATTCAGTGTTCAGTCTTCCACTCCCACCTGTTCCTAGTCAATAATCACTCAATGTTCAGTCTTCCACTCCCACCTGTTCCTAGTCAGTAATCATTCAGTGTTCAGTCTTCCACTCCAACCTGTTCCTAGTCAGTAATCATTCAGTGTTCAGTCTTCCACTCCCACCTGTTCCTAGTCAGTAATCACTCAATGTTCAGTCTTCCACTCCCACCTGTTCCTAGTCAGTAATCATTCAGTGTTCAGTCTTCCACTCCAACCTGTTCCTAGTCAGTAATCATTCAGTGTTCAGTCTTCCACTCCCACCTGTTCCTAGTCAGTAATCACTCAATGTTCAGTCTTCCACTCCCACCTGTTCCTAGTCAGTAATCATTCAGTGTTCAGTCTTCCACTCCCACCTGTTCCTAGTCAGTAATCACTCAATGTTCAGTCTTCCACTCCTGCATGTTCCTAGTCAGTAATCATTCAGTGTTCAGTCTTCCACTCCCACATGTTCCTAGTCAGTAATCATTCAGTGTTCAGTCTTCCACTCCCACCTGTTCCTAGTCAGTAATCATTCAGTGTTCAGTCTTCCACTCCCACCTGTTCCTAGTCAGTAATCATTCAGTGTTCAGTCTTCCACTCCCACCTGTTCCTAGTCAGTAATCATTCAGTGTTCAGTCTTCCACTCCAACCTGTTCCTAGTCAGTAATCATTCAGTGTTCAGTCTTCCACTCCCACCTGTTCCTAGTCAGTAATCACTCAATGTTCAGTCTTCCACTCCCACCTGTTCCTAGTCAGTAATCATTCAGTGTTCAGTCTTCCACTCCAACCTGTTCCTAGTCAGTAATCATTCAGTGTTCAGTCTTCCACTCCCACCTGTTCCTAGTCAGTAATCACTCAATGTTCAGTCTTCCACTCCCACCTGTTCCTAGTCAGTAATCATTCAGTGTTCAGTCTTCCACTCCAACCTGTTCCTAGTCAGTAATCATTCAGTGTTCAGTCTTCCACTCCCACCTGTTCCTAGTCAGTAATCACTCAATGTTCAGTCTTCCACTCCCACCTGTTCCTAGTCAGTAATCATTCAGTGTTCAGTCTTCCACTCCAACCTGTTCCTAGTCAGTAATCATTCAGTGTTCAGTCTTCCACTCCCACCTGTTCCTAGTCAGTAATCACTCAATGTTCAGTCTTCCACTCCCACCTGTTCCTAGTCAGTAATCATTCAGTGTTCAGTCTTCCACTCCCACCTGTTCCTAGTCAGTAATCATTCAGTGTTCAGTCTTCCACTCCCACCTGTTCCTAGTCAGTAATCATTCAGTGTTCAGTCTTCCACTCCCACCTGTTCCTAGTCAGTAATCATTCAGTGTTCAGTCTTCCACTCCCACCTGTTCCTAGTCAGTAATCATTCAGTGTTCAGTCTTCCACTCCAACATGTTCCTAGTCAGTAATCATTCAGTGTTCAGTCTTCCACTCCCACCTGTTCCTAGTCAGTAATCACTCAATGTTCAGTCTTCCACTCCCACCTGTTCCTAGTCAGTAATCATTCAGTGTTCAGTCTTCCACTCCAACCTGTTCCTAGTCAGTAATCATTCAGTGTTCAGTCTTCCACTCCCACCTGTTCCTAGTCAGTAATCACTCAATGTTCAGTCTTCCACTCCCACCTGTTCCTAGTCAGTAATCATTCAGTGTTCAGTCTTCCACTCCCACCTGTTCCTAGTCAGTAATCATTCAGTGTTCAGTCTTCCACTCCCACCTGTTCCTAGTCAGTAATCACTCAATGTTCAGTCTTCCACTCCTGCATGTTCCTAGTCAGTAATCATTCAGTGTTCAGTCTTCCACTCCCACATGTTCCTAGTCAGTAATCATTCAGTGTTCAGTCTTCCACTCCCACCTGTTCCTAGTCAGTAATCATTCAGTGTTCAGTCTTCCACTCCCACCTGTTCCTAGTCAGTAATCATTCAGTGTTCAGTCTTCCACTCCCACCTGTTCCTAGTCAGTAATCATTCAGTGTTCAGTCTTCCACTCCAACCTGTTCCTAGTCAGTAATCATTCAGTGTTCAGTTTTCCACTCCCACCAGTTCCTAGTCAGTAATCACTCAATGTTCAGTCTTCCACTCCCACCTGTTCCTAGTCAGTAATCATTCAGTGTTCAGTCTTCCACTCCAACCTGTTCCTAGTCAGTAATCATTCAGTGTTCAGTCTTCCACTCCCACCTGTTCCTAGTCAGTAATCACTCAATGTTCAGTCTTCCACTCCCACCTGTTCCTAGTCAGTAATCATTCAGTGTTCAGTCTTCCACTCCACCTGTTCCTAGTCAGTAATCATTCAGTGTTCAGTCTTCCACTCCAACCTGTTCCTAGTCAGTAATCATTCAGTGTTCAGTCTTCCACTCCCACCTGTTCCTAGTCAGTAATCACTCAATGTTCAGTCTTCCACTCCCACCTGTTCCTAGTCAGTAATCATTCAGTGTTCAGTCTTCCACTCCCACCTGTTCCTAGTCAGTAATCATTCAGTGTTCAGTCTTCCACTCCAACCTGTTCCTAGTCAGTAATCATTCAGTGTTCAGTCTTCCACTCCCACCTGTTCCTAGTCAGTAATCACTCAATGTTCAGTCTTCCACTCCCACCTGTTCCTAGTCAGTAATCATTCAGTGTTCAGTCTTCCACTCCAACCTGTTCCTAGTCAGTAATCATTCAGTGTTCAGTCTTCCACTCCCACCTGTTCCTAGTCAGTAATCATTCAATGTTCAGTATTCCACTCCCACCTGTTCCTAGTCAGTAACCATTCAGAGTTCAGTCTTCCACTCCCACCTGTTCCTAGTCAGTAATCATTCAGTGTTCAGTCTTCCACTCCAACCAGTTCCTAGTCAGTAATCATTCAGTGTTCAGTCTTCCACTCCAACCTGTTCCTAGTCAGTAATCATTCAGTGTTCAGTCTTCCACTCCCACCTGTTCCTAGTCAATAATCACTCAATGTTCAGTCTTCCACTCCCACCTGTTCCTAGTCAGTAATCATTCAGTGTTCAGTCTTCCACTCCAACCTGTTCCTAGTCAGTAATCATTCAGTGTTCAGTTTTCCACTCCCACCAGTTCCTAGTCAGTAATCACTCAATGTTCAGTCTTCCACTCCCACCTGTTCCTAGTCAGTAATCATTCAGTGTTCAGTCTTCCACTCCAACCTGTTCCTAGTCAGTAATCATTCAATGTTCAGTCTTCCACTCCCACCTGTTCCTAGTCAGTAATCACTCAATGTTCAGTATTCCACTGCCACCTGTTCCTAGTCAGTAATCACTCAGGTGCTGCCACTTTCCACTCCCCCTCTTTCCTGTATAAAGCCTCATCATTGCCTCAGCAGTGGCTCGTTGCATTGGTTCTCCACATGTCTAGGTCTCCCATCGTGTTCTGAGTTTCTAAGTTTGTTGTTGCCATGTCAGCTTTTTGTTTTTGTTCCTTTAATAAATACATTTTTAAGTTACCTTTAATGTCCCTCTGTGTCTGCCTGCATCTTGGGTCCAACTGTTGACACCAGGACCATTTCTAAGAAGATGGACTTGACGTGAAGTACTTTTTAATGTCTTGCTTTATATACTGTATCTGTGGAACTGCTACATGTATTCATCAAACTAGTTTGTGTTTAGAAACACATTGTAGAGTATGACATGTGGCTGCTACTCTAAAAGCCTAAACCCACTCTGCTTGACATAGTTAAGGCATTTTTACCTCCTGAATCTAAATAAACTCTTCTGAATCATAATTACAACATGCCTGATAGAAGTGCAACTCATAAAGTGTGTTTAAATTGCGCCCCATCCTTCTATCTGTTTGGCTTGTCTGACTGAAACACTCCACGCAGCCCTGTCGAGTGGGGTTTATCTCATGAGTGTCTGTTGGGGTAAACCCGCCCGTCTGAGGGCTGTGAAGAGGTTTGTTGTGGAGATGTGGCTCTGCTCAGAGAGGACAGTGAACAGAGCCACTGATTATGGCTGGACCATATCATGCAGATACTCTCAGAAAGCAGGTGCTTGGTTTGTCAGCCACTTGTGGCCACTTGTGCCTGTCTTTAAGCGTGTGCACAACTGTACTTTATTTGTGAGCTGTGTGGCTCGCATACTTCTATGCTGGGTACATACATACTTGTGTGTGATTTTGTATCTTATCTAAGCTGCTGCAGATCCTCTGGGGCCTGGTGTGTTTGGGGCTGCAGGGCAGCAGTTCATTAGAGAGACATCAACAGTAGCAGTCTAATGTGAATGCATTGATGTTGTCTTGGTGGTTTGGTTGCTTTAGAGTTTATTAAATCAGGGAACCTCAACAGAATGCCAACATGTTGGCATACACAACAGCAAACTGCAACGCTGTCATCGGCTAATAGCTAAACTATTAACAGAACGCAGTAACTGTGCCTTTGTCTGTTACCAAACTATCTCAAAAAACTATTTTATGAATTTTTAACGAAACATAGAAATTAATCATAGTATCCATGTCTACAACCCAAACATTTGGAATCAGTCTGAGTCATAGAAATGAAAACAAAAATAACTCAGGTAATTTTATAAATAACCTAAAATGTGGTATGGTAGTAGCTGTTACTGATAGCCCAGAAACATTATGAGAAAAATATATATGCTTAAAATATTAACATTAGGTGTTGCAGTCAACCCTGTTCAGGGTTTAATTAAATTATCATAAACGAATCACTGGATCCTAAACTGATTGACTTTTGCAGCAAATCCAATTCAAGATGGCCACGACAGCTAATCCATATTAGCCAACATAAAAATGGCTGTAACTCCATCAGTTTTACAGATATTGAATTAAAATTTTATGTTATCCCGATTGGCAGGGATTTAGGGCCCAGAATAGAGAATTTACTTGAAGCTCTTAAGAACAAATGGACATATTTACAAAATTTAAAATAAAGGGCTGATGTGGCAGCCAGGAACTTACAAAAACTCAAAAACATTCATGAAAACCGCAGAGGCTCAGTGAGGACCTAAAACTGGGGAATGAACAGAGACACCTGATATAAAAGGAACTCTAACGAGGGAGAGTGACAAATACCTGGGAGGAGACAAAATGGATCAGGTGAGAGTGGGCGGGGCAACAGAATTCAAATAGTTACCAAAACACAAAGAATGTAAAAGATAAACAAGATAGAAAATAATTCTAATAACTCCAAAACTCACTAAAGTAAATGCACACATCCTAACAGTATGTGCTGTTGGGTCCCTATACAATTAGTGCGAGAGTTTGGTTTGCATTGCCAGTAGTAAGTCGGACCTTGTCAGGGTGGGAGTTGGACTCCAACAGCACTGCCCGTTGTCACAGGTTCTGTTCATAACTTTTATGGACAGAATTTCTCGGTGCAGCCAGGGGGTGGAGGGTTTCCGGTTCGGGGGCCTCAGGATTCCATCTCTTCTCTTTGCAGATGACGTGGTCCTGTTGGCATCATAATGCTGTGATCTCCAGCTCTCACTGGAGCAGTTCACAGCCAAGTGTGAAGGGGCTGGGATGAGAATCAGCACCTCCAAATCTCAGGTCATTGTCCTCAGTTGGGAAAGGGTGGATTGCTCTCTTTGGGTCAAGGATGAGGTTCTGCCTCAAGTGGTGGAGTTCAAGTCTCAGAGTTTTGTTCACAGTGAGGGAAGAATAGAGCATGAGATTGACAGATGGATTGGTGCAGCATCTGCAGTATTACAGACTCTGTGCCCGTCCGTTGTGGTGAAGAGGAAGCTGAGCTGTAAGGCAAAGCTCTCAGTTTACCGGTCAGTCTACGTTCCTACCCTCACCTATGGTCACAAGTTCTGGGTGGTGACCAAAAGAATGAGATTGTGGATAAAGGTGGTTGAAATGAGTTTCCTCTTCTGTACTTTCCCTTAGGGTGAGAATTTCAGTTATCAGGACAGACTCTGAGTAAAGCCGCTGCTTCTCCACAACGAGAGGAGCCAGTAGAGGTGGTTCTGGCATCTGGTAAGGAAGCTTCCTGGGTACCTCCCTAGAGAGGTGCTTCATGCATGTTTGACTGGGAGGAGACCCCAAGAAGACCCAGGACACGCTGGAGAGACTGTCTCTCGGTTGGCCTGGGAACACCTTTCAGTCCTCCCAGAAGAGCTGGAAGAGGAGCCTGTGAGGCTATCTCTCTGACCGCACTCAATTCATTCAGCTTAAATCCTTCCGTTCCCAGTCTTCACCTGTCTCCACGTGTGTCCCCCAAGGCTCTGTCCTCGGACCCCTCCTCTTCATCATTTACCTCCTTCCTCTAGGTCACATCTTCCGCAAATCCATCCATCCATCCATCCATTGTCTTCCAGTTATCCGGGGTCGGGTCGCGGGGGTAGCAGCCTAAGTAGGGAGGCCCAGACTTCCCTCTCCCCAGCCACTTGGAGCAGCTCCTCTGGGGGAATCCCAAGGCGTTCCCAGGCCAGCCGAGAAACATAGTCCCTCCAGCGTGTCCTGGGTCTTCCTCTGGGTCTCCTCCCGGTGGGACATGCCCGGAACACCTCACCAGGGAGGCGTCCAGGAGGCATCCTAACCAGATGCCCGAGCCACCTCAACTGGCTCCTCTCGATGTGGAGAAGCAGCGGCTCTACTCCGAGTCCCTCCCGGATGACTGAGCTTCTCACCCTATCTCTAAGGGAGAGTCCAGACACCCTGCGGAGAAAACTCATTTCAGCCGCTTGTATCCGAGATCTCGTTCTTTCGGTCACAACCCAAAGCTCATGACCATAGATGAGGGTGGGAACGTAGATCGATCGGTAAATTGAGAGCTTTGCCTTTCGACTCAGCTCTCTCTTCACCACGACAGACCGGTACAGCGCCCGCTTCACTGCGGATGCTGCACCTATCCGCCTATCAATCTCACGCTCCAGTTTTCTCTCATTCGTGAACAAGAATAATTAAGTATCTTCCGCAAATACGGCGTCCATTTCCACTGTTATGCTGATGGCGCATAGCTCTACTTGTCATCAAAACCAAACTCCACCCACCCACCCTCCATCCTCACCGACTGTCTCAATGACCTAATAACAATTTCCTTCAACTAAACAGTAACAAAACAGAAATCATTCTTGTTGGTACCAAAAACTCTATTTCAAAATCAGAACCTCTTCTCGTCCCCCTTACCAACTCTCTGCTATCCCCCTCCCCTCAGGTCAAGAGTCTCGGTAAATGGAGCTTTTTTTATATAGCGCTTTCCAGACCCCTATGAGGGACCCCAAAGCAATTTACAATACCAAACATCCACCCATTCATACACACATTCATACACCGGTAGCGGCAGACTGCCATGCAAGGCGCTTTCCAGTCCTACTGGGAGCAACTCGGGGTTAAGTGTCTTGCCCAGGGACACAACGACACATGGTGTGGGGGAACCGGGATTTGAACCTCCAACCTTCCGATCGGGGGACGACTGCCATTACCACCACGCCACGCCCTTCGGTCTCATCCTCGACACCACTCTCTCCTTCACTTCACACATCAACAATATTACTCTGTCTGCTTATTTCCACCTCCGTAATATTAACCGTCTCCGTCCTTCTCTCACGCCCCGCTCCACAGCCATCCTGGTGCACAGTCTTGTGACTTCCCGTATTGATTACTGCAACTCCCTTCTCTACGGCCTCCCCAACAAATCTCTCCACAAGTTACAGATGGTCCAGAACTCAGCTGCCCGTGTCATCACTCAAACCTCCTACTATGATCACATCACTCCTGTCCTGCAGCAGCTCCACTGGCTCCCGGTTAAATCACGCATCATCTTCAAAATTCTACTTCTCACGTTCAAAGCTATCCACAACCTTGCCCCTCCTTATCTATCTGACCTCCTACAAATCTCCATCCCATCACGCTCTCTCAGATCCTCCTCTTCACTACATCTCCATGTACCCTCTGCCCGCCTCTCCACCATGGGGAGCAGGGCCTTCACCTGCTCTGCCCCTCACCTCTGGAACGCCCTACCGCCAGACCTTCGAAACACCACCTCCCTTTCTCTGTTCAAGACTGCCCTGAAAACCCATCTCTTTAGACTAGCTTATCACTAACTTTACTAAATGTATTTTTATTATTTTGCATTTTATGATCTTTATGTATTTTATATTTCATTTTGTCACTGATAATGTTTGATCTGTATTGGTTTGTTAAGTGTCCTTGGGTGTCCTGAAAGCTGCTATTAAATAAAATGATTATTGTTATTATTAAAGAGATGTCTGGACCTCCCTGCTCAGGTTGCTGTCCCTGCGACCCAACTATGGAACAAGCGGAAGATAATGGATGGATGGATGGTTGGTTGGTTGGTTCCTAAAGGCTGAGTTAGACTCGCGCTTTGGTCTGCAGGCTGGAGCGCGCGCGCTGCGCGTGCACTGTGCCGTGCGGCGAAATGCGTTTACAGTGTCGCCTCTGTGTTTATAGTTGTCGCACGGCGGCGCATGGCAAAGTGCTGTTCTTTTACGGACCAGCAGGAGGCAGTACCCTCTAAAACCTGTGCATATGTTGCAAGAAAGGTGTAGAAGAAGAAATCTACCGTAGAAGAAGAACTGTTTGAAATCACACAACAAAAACAAATAGCTTTCCGCTCGCGTGCTGAACTGTTGTCTTTATTTGCGGTTTTAATGCATGGAGTCAGCGGAGGAGAAAGCGATCACGTGACTTTTGGCGAAAAAACAAAAGAAAAGTCCGACTCCAGATCAGGAATGAAGGAGAATTTAATACATTTGTGTCACAAAACATTCCTCCATGCGTCGCGACGCCGTCTCCACGACCACAGCGGCGCAAACAGCTGCAGGCTCCGGCGTGAAGAGGGTGAAGGCTGTCGGTGGGGACCTGTCAATCAAATCGTAGCGCCCACCGCGCGCATAGGCTTGCGGAGTTTCAAAAATTCAGAGGTGCACGACACGCGCTAATCCCACGCGCGGGGCCAACGCGCAGGGGCGGGGACTGTGAAATTACGTCACTTTTGGAGCGCGCACCCTCGCGCGCTGCGCGACACGTCGAGTATGGATCTAGCTTAACAGTAGTAGCTGAGTCATTCGCAACATGTTTGTAGCACGACTTCTTGTAACATTGCATGAGATTCTGCATGATGTTTTTAAGGTTTAACTGAAATGGCTACAACTCTGTCACTTTCTGGTCAGATCTTTTCTAAAACTGTAGCAGGAACAGAACTGGGCAAAATGCACGCGTTTAGTTTAGACTGGGCACAGATCGTGAAGCAGCAGTTTCAACTGAGACTTTGTTGAGTGAGGAAAGATGTTTTGTCTGTGGGGCCAAAATATTACTTTTATAAGAGCGGATCATCCAAGGGTATGAATCAAGCTGTCCCTCCGACATGTCTCCCGCTGATTCCCACCGAGCTCAACAAAGAAAGTGTTTGAGTTTCATCCATCACGTCAGATCTCAGATCTCTGCCTCACATTTGCAGTAGCCTTCCACTTTATATTTAGTTTCAACTCGTTCTTTGACATTTGATTTTCTGTAGCAGAACTGTACCTCACTAACCCCCACGCCTGCTCATTTTATCTGAACGTTGCCAGTTTGGGCTTTTACTGGGGTGGGGGTGGGGGGTTGTTCCTGTGAGGCTATAGTTTGACTGGTTTCTTCTCAGAGGTCTCCAAGGAAGATTCATAACTGGCTGTGATTATCGTACCCACTGCACCCTGTATTGGACATCATTAACCTCATGCAGACTCTTCCACTGGTACATTTTCATCTTTAAATCACTTCTTGGTCTGCTGCCTTCATACATTTCATACATCTCATCCTACATGTCTCTGCATGAGTGCAGCTACTTTTTTTCCTTTTGACTGTCCTTTTGGTTGACATTTTATTTTAATTAGTAAAAAATAAAAATCTGTATGCCTCTTTTATGAATGTATTGTTGTCGGTGTTATTCATTGTTGTCATCACGCTTTGTTAAGAAACCAGGTCTCTCTTGTAAATGAGTCCCTGAGGCCCAATGTTAATAACCTGTCTAAATAAAGGTTGAATGAATGAATATATATAATGTGTGTGTTGTACTGAGCTAATGAAGAGAGTGACTTGACTCAACATGTAATCCAGACGTTCGTTTTGTTTAAATTCTGAGAGTAATAACCTTTAATGAGCAAAAAACATCTCTAAATGCTGTTTTAGCTAATTTACCCAAAGCCATGACTACTACTGCTGAACTGTGGTGTATAACTGGCCATTGAGCAGATTTACAAACCATCAGTGTTATGTCTTTGCCTGCGTTCATCTGCTGTGTTAGCAAAATATCTCATATGACACTGAACGGATTTTAATGAATCCCACAGAGCGTTGGGTGCTCACCTTCACTGACTAACTTTTGGAGCAACACTTAATCAACATTCTCCAACTCAAAATAACTACCGTATTTTCCAGCCGATAAGTCGCACCATCCTATAAGTTGCATTGTCCAATTATTGCCAATAAATTGGAAAAATCCATGAACACGTTGCACCGCCGTATAAGTCGCAGGGCATGCAAATTAGGCAAAAGGTGCGACTTATACACAGGAAAATACAGTAACTCAAGTCAGTTTTACAAACACTAAGCTAAAGCTTGATGCGGTAGCTGATAGTCAACCTCAACGCACACACTGAGCTCATGACATCATGCATCCCGTGGATCAAAACATGTAAAAGTCAATTTCTTCTCATCAAAGGAACAAAATTAAGTTGAAGTATTTCTCTATCATAAAGATAATCAAATTAAGAGGTCTTTATGTTTCTGTATTAGAATAAAACATTAAATAAACAGAGTAGTTTAAAGACTTCAGGGTCTCGGCTGAGTCGCAACAAATTGATGTAAAACAATAAGTATATATACTGTACATCATTTGGAACTTTGTTCTTAGTTAAGTTTTATTTGTTTGAGAAATTTAAGGGAAAAACATTTAATGATACCAAGAAAAGCGTGTTAAAGGCGCTCCATTAATTCATTACTTTATTTAATACACTCCATCTCATTTCCCCACCTAACAAAAGTTCTGTCTGAAACACACAGCTGCTCAAACGTAACGAGAAAGACGCCAAAGACAGAGCCGGTTTTCAACGAAACATAAAATGTTTGTTTTGCTGCCCTAATTAATTCGACACCATCGTCAATTCAAGAAACACGAACAAAAGCAGCAAAGAAAAGTAAAGTTGATTTTCTTTGAAAAGGGCATCAGCAGTGACATGATACTTTAAAGCTGGGCCACAAATAGCGATTCATTGCA
>JBBPBX010034236.1:8296-23138 GCA_038048925.1 Garcialebias charrua
TATATAGATAAGCTCCATTTACCATTTACCATACCTTACCATACCATACCATACCACACCATACCACAGCATACCATACCATATCATATCATACCATACAATGAACATTCAGCTGCAATACCAACACACATGAATACATCAGAACTTTAGTCACAAGATGGTTGTAGTGGAATAGGAAGATATCAAGTCATCTCTAAGCTTGGCTGAACATCAGCCCCCAATTCAAAACAGAACAATTGTATTATTGTCAGGCAAAGGACAAACTCTGATGGGTTTCATGGGTTTGTTTGTGACTCAAGATGACATCTTTAAAGTATCTCTGTAGTGCTGATGAGCAGACATTGCTGATATTTTTACTCAAGATATCATCTTCCAGCCTACTTCATCCCCTCATTCACTCGTCTTCGAACGGTGGAAAGAACAATAAATGGTTGGATGTCTTTGTGCTCCCTGAGATCCCATTTACACTTGTCACTTGAAGAGGCTCCCGTCAGATGGAATCCAGATGAGTTTTAACATCTTGTTGCTTGACTTCCTGTCAAGGCTGGCGCCCTGCAGCTGAAGGGGCTGAAAACAGAAAGGGTGATGAATGATTAAACAGTTGACTCTTTGCTCGGTGCAGTGACACAGTGTGGCTTTATACAGCATTGACTGAAAATGTTTTAATAGTTTTTAGTCAGAATCCAGTTCTGATGCTTTGTCCAACCATAGACTGGTTCTGATGTGTGTTTAGGGCCATGGTTCTGTTGGACTCAACTGTGTCCAAGTTTTAACCATCCAGCTGTTGGCTTGAAGTGAAGGTCAAGAGTTTGAAGGTCGTCCTTCTCACTTTGTTCCGCAGCATGTTGCTCCCACCACCATGCCCCGACAGTTGATTCATCGTTCTCAGGTCTGAAAGTCCTCCAAATGTCCCTCTTGTCTTCTTGTTCAAACAGCTTTGTCTTTGTCTTCTCTGAACATTGCTTGTATCTGAAGACAAATGTTTTGTCCATGTGGACACCTGCAGACTAGACTTCCGTCCAGCTTGATATTTTGGAGCTTCTTTCTGAAACATCTCGGTCCAGGTGGATGTAAAACTGTCTTCAGTGTGGACAGGGACACTGGTGGACATGGACACTGGTGTATCAGCAGGTTCTGGTTCTCTGCAGGTATCATCACCTGCCTTTAAGGGTGGCAGTGGATAATACCTGCTGGTGTTTGGCCCCCCGAGGAGCCAGTTGAATTCAGCAACACAACCCGTGCCGACACACAGTTCAGACTTCACCTCATGAATTAAACATTCAGAGCTTTCTGATTAAAAAGCGTGAAGAAGAGTCTAAACTGTTGATCAGCTGAAGACTGAGAGACGTTTTGTTGCAGCAACGCTCGTCTGGTCAGAGAAAAGAAGAGCTGAGCTCATCCTCGGGATGATGTTACACTGTTTATGTCTCAGTTTTTTTTTTATTATTCTGCTTCATTAACCTTTTCTTCGGCTTGTGTCTGCATTTTCTTTGCAGCTGAATTTTACTTCAGGCTCTATAAATTTACCTTCAGCTAAAAGCAGAATTTATTTGGCAAACCAGGGCGAACTAATTGAGGAAAATTGGAACATTTTCACTTCTTCAGTCCACTTTAAGATCCACACCGATAGAAGAAGCCCATTTTCTCTGGCGCTGCTTTTCAAATGTGGCACACGATAAAAGGAGTCAATCTGGCACAACATTCCTCATCCAGAGTTAGAAATTACACACTTAGCGTGCGCTCACTTCACTCTGACCTCACACGAGCTCACAAGCCTTTGATTGCTTTCATTTGCATTAATTACACGACGACACCGCCGCTCCGGGCCTCGGCTCCACACTCAGACGACAAAAATCAAACGTTGCGCTTATCAAGAAAAGCTACTTCCAATCGTTTTGTGTCGGAGCGCCTTCCAGTCAGAGAACGGCATCATAAACTAAACGAGAGCGCTGACCCACCGTCACGTTGCACCCTGCACCACGGAGATAACGACCAGAACAAACCAAGGGTGGAGGCGCTCGTTACTGACGGGGCTTTAGAGCTGAATGCACTCCAGAGGCAGCTGGAGACACCTGTCCAGGTTATTTATCACTGCTCATGCTGATGCTGAGTTACTGAGGGTGATCCATGAAACCATTAGAAAAACATTAATTAATACGCAGTAAAATGTCTGATACACATGAATCAAAGAGCCACAAAGAAAACAATTAAATCTGATTATTTGAATGAAGCAGGAAAATATGATCAGAAAGTTTCAGTAAGAAAGATTAAAAATCCAAAAAAGTTCAGTCAGGTCATCTGGACGGTTTCTTTATTTTTGTTTGTTGTTGAGACATATCATCCTTCATCCAAAGGTCTTCATCAATCAGTGAAGTATTTTGGATGAAGGATGAAAAATCTCAACCAAAAACAGAAAAAAAGAAAGAAAGAAACCGTCCAGATAAATACACCCATATTTATAAAATACACCCATATTTATAAATACACCCATATTTATAAAATACTCCGTATTCATAAATACACCCATATTTATAAAATACAGCCATATTTATAAATACAGCCATATTTATAAATACGCCCATATTTATAAAATACACCCATATTTATAAAATACACCAATATTTATAAAATTCACCCATATTTATAAATTCACCCATATTTATAAAATACACCCATATTTATAAATACACCCATATTTATAAAATACACCGTATTCATAAATACACCCATATTTATAAAATACACCCATATTTATAAATACACCCATATTTATAAAATACACCCATATTTATACCCATATTTATACATTCACCCATATTTATAAAATACATCCATATTTATAAATACGCCCATGTTTATAAAATACACCCATATTTATAAAATCCACCCATATTTATAAAATCCACCCATATTTATAAATTCACCCATATTTATAAAATACACCCATATTTATAAAATACACTGATATTTTTAAATTCAACCATATTTATAAAATACACCCATATTTATAAATACACCCATATTTATAAAATACACCCATATTCATAAATACACCCATATTTATAAATATACCCATATTTATACATTCATCCATATTTATAAAATACACCCATATATAAATACCCCATATTTGTAAAATGCACCCATATTAATAAAATAAACCCATATTTATAAAATGCACCCATATTTATAAATTTACCCATATTTATAAAATACACCTATATTTATAAAATACACCCATGTTTATTAAATTAACCCATATTTATAAAATACACCCATATTTATAAAATTCACCCAAATTTATATATTCACCCATATTTATAAAATACACCCTTATTTATAAATACACCCATATTTATAAAATACACAGTATTCATAAATACACCCATATTTATAAAATACACCCATATTTATAAATACACCCATATTTATAAAATACACCCATATTTATACCCATATTTATACATTCACCCATATTTATAAAATACACCCATATTTATAAATACACCCATATTTATAAAATACACCCATATTTATAAAATACACCCATATTTATAAAATCCACCCATATTTATAAATTCACCTATATTTATAAAATAAACCCATATTTATAAAATACACCCATATTTTTAAATTCAACCATATTTATAAAATACACCCATATTTATAAATACACCCATATTTATAAAATACACCCATATTCTTAAATACACGCATATTTATAAATATACCCATATTTATACATTCATCCATATTTATAAAATACACCCATATATAAATACCCCCATATTTGTAAAATGCATCCATATTTATAAAATAAACCCATATTTATAAAATGTACCCATATTTATAAAATTCACCCATATTTATATATTCACCCATATTTATAAAATATACCCATGTTTATAAAATTCACCCATATTTATAAAATACACCCATATTTATAAATACACCCAGCTTCTTTTAGCTTGTAGTTGTACTGTTTGTTATAAATAGCTTCGAAACCAATCAGTTTATATTTTTTCTGCTTACAGAGTGCAATTATAAGGCTTTAATGTACGTAACTATGGCTGGATGAATCATTTGACATAAAATTCGAATTTTTATTCGTGTCAGAGCCGGACTCGTCCCGTGTTAGCCTTCATTTTGCGTTATAAATAGCTTCAAAACCACTCTGTGTATATTTATTTCTGCTTACAGAGTAATTATAGGACTCCAATGTACTTAACTATGTCCTGGAGAAAACATTTGACATGAGATTCGATTTTTTATTCGTGTTTTCAGAGACTGACTCGTCTCGTGTTTAGCTTCTGTTAGCTTCTGGCAGACATTAGCAGCAGAGCTAAACACTCGGTCCATATTGCCGGGTTGACTCAGCGGTCACGCGGCGTGTCAGCGGTGGATGACGCGTTACGTCGGCGGTGACGTAGGTGTGACCTATAAACCGGTGCAACCTATTTATGGATTTTTCCAATTTTTTGGCAATAATTGGACACTGCAACCTATATTCCGGTGCGACCTATAATCCGAAAAATATGATACACCCATATTTATAAAATACACCCATATTTATAAAATTTACCCATATTTATAAATTCACCAATATTCATAAAATCCCCCATATTTATAAAATACACCCATATTTCTAAATAAACCCATATTTATAAAATACACCCATATTTATAAATACACCCATATTTATAAAATACACCCATATTTATAAATACTGTACACCCATATTTATAAATACACCCATATTTATAAATTCACCCATATTTATAAAATAAACCCATATTTATAAAATACACCCATATTTATAAATACTGTACACCCATATTTATAAATACACCCATATTTATAAATTCACCCATATTTATAAAATACACCCATATTTATGAATACACCCATATTTATAAATACAGCCATATTTATAAATACACCCATATTTATAGACATATTTGGCTCGTCTAAAGTGTTTTATTCTGCTTTGTTCAGAAAAACAACTGCAGCAGGTTAGACAAGGATATCAGTGTTCCAGTGAACAAATAAAAACATGTTCAAACGGAGGCTGTTTCACATTCAGGAAACTAAACTTTATGATTATAGAACCTAGACGGAGGTCCACAAAGGTTGACAAACAGAACACTGAGGTTTTATCTTGTAGTAGGAATCCACAGATTTGTTCCAGTTTGGTCAAACGGTTTGACTTCATGGTAGAGGAACTGGTGCAGTCCTGGGATTAAATCTAGATAAATTCATTTATTACGACTCTGTGATGATTCAATCTGATGTTTATTAATAGGAGTTTTATTTTCACTTCAAAATACAGAAAGTTTGAAGTGTTTCAGGTTTTTAGTTTTGTCTTTAGTGACCCCCACGGGTCAGGAGCAGAACTGCAGCAGCAGCGGTGTGAACAACAACAAACACTGAAATATGTTTTAAGCTGTGAATCAATTAATATTTAAGAAAAAAAACACTTCATGTTTTATTAAATAATCTTCCTGCTCACTGCTGAGTTACTAAAAGCTTCATATGCTTATTTCACGTTCTAAACATCGTTGTGTTTTTTTATTTATTTATTGTTAGGATTTATGAAAATGTCTGAGAATTTTAAAACAAGACATGATTTTAAGCGACCATTTTGTACGGGGCAGTAAATAGTCTCATTAAATGACAGAGGTCCATTCCTCTGCTATGTTTTATTATATTCTATAAACATAATATTCTGAAATAAAACTCACTGACTTGAACAGCATCATAATTAAAAGCTTCATATTCAGAAGCTGCATTATATCGCATGGTATCAGTTTTTATTGCATGCGAGTCTTTAATTAATTGGATTGTTGTGTGTTGAATCAAGAAATGCATCGTCCTCAGAGCAGAGGAGTAAATTCATACCGTGCAGGATAATTATCAGTGGTGGCTTCACGCCATCATCTCAGCTGCCCTGGTCTGCAGCACCGATGATGAAGGAGGTCCAACCGCCCCTGCAGGGAAACAGGGCCCAATAACTATAAAAATAAAATGCAGCAATGATGGCCAGCAGTGGTGGGCAAATGAACGCTAGGTAGCGCTAAAGCGCTAATCCGCTTACAGTGGACCTAAACTTTTTGTCAGCGTTTTTGTGAATTGACTAACTTTTATAATTCATAAGCGGATTTGTGCTATTTTTATTTAAAATGCAGTACCGCTAATAACTAATTATCTATCAGTAAAAACCAATAAACTTATTTACAAGCTCTTATGCTGCTTGTTTTACCTTTTTCCCCACCGTAAACAGCAGAGGAGGAAAGGGTGTGAGGGGGAGGGGGGCAGAGCTGAGAACAGACTCGGCTCTACCATGTAGGTAAATGCCTGGGGGTCCCATTTCAGCAGTGGCCCCGGCCCCGCCTCGCCCCGTGCAGTCACCTACATCACTAACATTGCTCATGCTTGTTAATGTACATTTAACATAAAAATAATTATAGTTACGATGAAAACGATCATTAAATACGCAATAAAAAAAACGGTCGATTTCTTTATCCCCCTACTAAAAATGGACTATTCCATCTTGACAACTTCCGGGTCACTCAGAGGTGAACTCGGGTGAACTGTGGCTACTGTTTGTGCTGGGTACTTGGATAAATCCGTAGAGAACCCCGCTGTTTCAAGCCAAATTAACGCGGCCGGAGGAGTTTATTGAGGGTTTTGTGTCGACCATTTGACGGTGAGTCGTTATTTTTATGTATTTTAGTTACTTTTCATTAAATCTGTTGACTACCTATAGACGCTAACTGTGTCTGCCTGTTACACCGGTAGTGCTGGGTTACTAATGGATAAATCCGTAGAGAACCCCGCTGTTTCAAGCCAAATTAACGTGGCCGGATGATTTTATTGTGTGTTTTGTGTCGACCATTCGACGGCGAGTCGTTAGTTTCATGTACAGGTAGTCCCCGATTTACGAGCGAGATCCGTTACAACGAGGCGCTCGTAAACCGGAAATCTCGTAATTTGGAACGGCCGCCATTTCGCTCGTAAAACCGGAAATCCGCTCGTAAATTGGAACGGTTTTCGCTAGCGCACCTAAAAACACTCTATTTTCATCTAAAAACTACTTTTGAGTGCATAAAAATGATCGGAAACGTGTGTTTATATGCTTAACTTGCTAACTGAAGTGAAAAAACACATGAAAACTCAGTATTTTTTTCGTTTTTTCCAAAAATGTGCAGCTCGTAAGTCTGGAACCTCGCAGATCAGAGCGCTCGTAAATCGGGGACTACCTGTATTTGGGTTACTTTATGTATAAATGCGGTGGCGACACACCCGTGTATTTGAGATTTAAACGTGGTTTTAGGGATTAAAAGATCATTCTATTTTTTGTTAATTTCGTGGCCGAATAGAATATATGTACGTAAAGTATTAAATAAATCCTTTGATTTTTGTAATTTCATCCTTTTAGGATCATTTTTGTTACTTTTCAGTTGGCAGTGTAGTGCAAATATTGATAACGCTGCCGGCTATATATAAATATATATATATATATAATATAGAAATATATAAATAGCGGATTAGATTAGCTTCCCCTAATTTTCATAAGACATTTGTGCTTTTGAAATTGTGGACCTAAAAAAATTAATAAGCGTTTTAGAAATTGTGGAACTAATTTTTTAATTAGCGGTGCCCAGCAATGATGGCCAGAATCTAAATGATTGGTCCAGAAACCCCACCCTGGACTGCAGTGTTTCACGGAATACGTGAACAGACTTCAAGACTGCATAAAAAAACCATTGAATTTATTGAATAAACGTGCATAGGAAGTATCTGGAACCCAGAGGAGCAAGGAGAAGGGTCAGGGAGGAGCGCTTCCAGGAGTTATGAAGTCTTTGTTCTTACAGGTGGAGGGTCGTCAAAGAAAAGAGGTTTCCAGCTCAGACAAGGAGACGTCAGGAGCGAGTAGGAGTTTCCTCAGGTGCGTGGTTGGAAGGCGAGGAGCACACAAGGAGGCTTCAAGGGTTTCTCAGAGGAGTCCAGGAACAGGTGAGTCACGAGTGATGATTCTGGAGGAGAACACACGTAAGTCTTTCTTATTCAGGAGAACACAAGGTGGCTAGAAGCACGACTTTTAGGCATGTAACGCTCCAGCAGCGAGGAGAAGTCATCTGCTGCCTTTACGCTCCTGTCATCTCATCAAGGGAATGCTTCACAGGTGTGGCTCGTTGGTGCCGTCTTGTAACTTCAGGATGACAGGGCAACTGATTCCTTCCTCGTTGATTCAGGAGCGTCTGTTCTTCTGTTCAGACCTGCCGCTCACTGCAGGATGAACTCTTCCTTTTTATTTGTGATCATGTTAAGACGGAGCAGAGACGAAACAAACCAAGCATGACACACCCAGAGAACTTTTCTTCAGCAACACGTGATGTAAAACACGTCTTTCCTGATACACTGATGCATGCTCAATAATCCAGGTAGAAAGATCTAAAAAAGTTAAGTCTGGTCCTCTGGACATTCAAAAAACTAAACTAAAAAGTAGAAATATTTCGTCCGAAAGACTTCCTCAGTCTGAGAAGCTGTATTCAGCTCAGTCTTATAAATAGCACCCTCTCACAGTGGATCAACCAGTTGGCTGATGACAGCCGAAACCAGCTGCTCACATGATCGTTAAGCTGATGGTCCTCCTTGATCATGTGAGCAGCTGGTTTCAGCTGTCATCAGCCAACTGGTTGATCCACTGTGAGAGGGTGCTATTTATAAGACTGAGCTGAACACAGCTTCTCAGACTGAGGAAGTCTTTCGGACGAAAGACAAAACTTTTCTACTTTTTTGTTTTGTATTGTTTTTGAATGTCCAGAGGACCAGACTTAGCTTTTTTAGATCTTTCCTGATGTTTCTGGAGGTTAAACATCTGGTTTTCTTATCAGCTGGTTTGGTACACAACATAATTACATGTAGAATAAGGTGAATGTTTGCTTCATTCAATAAAATAATGTATGTTCATGAGAAATGTATTCAAAGTTCACAACAAACCCCTCCATGATCTTATAAACTCCTTGTTTGTGATGTAAGAAAGAACTTTTCTGGTGAGCTGAAAGAAAAGTCGAGTTAATATTTCAGAAACTGTAAATTTGAGTTTCTTCGTATCAAGCGTTCTCACGGGGAGTGAACTGTTCGAGTGTCTCTGCAGCCAACACACAAACAACAACCAACATTTAGAATGTGATGAAACCCTCCAACAAACATGATCCTGAGCTTCAACCCCACAGGAACCGTTTGTCCACCGTCGGCCCTCTTAGAGCTTCTTCTAAACTCAGCGTTTCATCTGAAGCACAGCCAGAGTCCACCTGCTGGAATCAAACATGAAACGGTGTGTCCGTCATCGTGCGGGACTTATCGGACGTCCCATCAGGAGAACCACTGCAGGGGCGAGGAAACACATTCCAGCTGTTCTTATCTGAGGAGTTCAGCCGGCAACAATCAGGAGGATCGAAGCTCCTCATGGAGCCGCTCTCCGTCCGGAGGTTTGCTCTTTGTTTCAGAAAGAGGACTTCAGATAGCGATGCAACAAATATCTGTTATTTAACTGTGGTTCGTCCTCTGCCGTCTTTATCTCCTGCCTTTTTGAGTTTCTTCTTCACCTCCTTTAAAAAAAAAACACTTGGTTTTTCCCCTCCAATAATTCTTTACGTTATTTTATCATCCCTCCTTGTTCCTCGCTCCCCTCATCTCCTTATCCCACCATCTGTTCTTTCCTCTCATCCTCGCTCCGGCTCTTCATCTTCACCTCCATCCTTCCTTCTTATTGTCACGCTGCCTTTTATTCCTCCCCTTCTCCTCCCAACCATCTGTCTCCTCGCAGCCTTTCGCTCGTCTCCTCTTCGCCTTCGTCCCTCCTCGCTGCTTCGCCCCACTCCGCCCTCCTCTTCGTTTCCTGTTTGTTTCATCGGCACAAACGGAGGAAGACAAAAAAAGAGAGGACAGAATATCTGTCCTCTTTCAGCTCACTACTGCTCTTTCTTTTGTGAGCTTGACGCCATCGGCGAACGACTTATCCTTCTTTCTCTGTGTTGTGTTTGGGATTATTGGGCCTGCTCAGAGAAAGAGCAGGTCATCAATGGAGGTTCAGGACAAAAGCCTCACATTTCATCTGCTCAGACAGCTCCGGTAAGAAAAGGAAAAACTCCGGAGGGTGGAAGTCATGACAGGCTCTCAGCCAGACTCATTGAAAAGAGAACAAACGTCCGATTGAGCAGAATGGATTTACATCAACCAAACCGCACCTCTTCACTTAAAAAAAAACTTGTCGTTCCCATCTGCCGACATGAGGAGGATGCGGGATCATTCAGCCGGGGCTGTAAACGGCTGAATGAGGGACATTAACGCCTGTTTAAAGGTTTTTATATTCCAGTAGGTGCATGGCACGCCATCAGTTTGAAATCATGCCTCGTTCTTTTTATAAATCTGAGCTTCACGGCACCAGAAGGCTTTTCTTTATTTCTATCTTTACTGTCGTTGCGCACACTCGTTAAAACTGGCGACAGTGCAGACTTTATTGGCGTGTATTGGGGATAATAAACATAAAGCAAAGTCCTGAGCAGCTGAGAGCTCCTGTCACCTGATCCTTCATCTGTCTCCGCAGACCTGAGCAGAAAACATCCACATCTGGCTTTGGACAAAAACACTCCTGGTTTTATGGAGATCCTGAGTTTTTTCTTCTTCCACCATCACCAGTTCCAGAGTGGCAGGGCCCGACCAGCTACGCTCATCTGTTCCCAGTCTGCTGATGAGGATCCTCAGTGTTTGAGGCTACCTGGACCAACTGGACTTCACTGGACCAGTGTCCAACATCTGGGTCTGGCCCTACTGAGATATTGTTTTGTACCCAGGATTAAACTAACCTTTGCTCTCCTTGTGCACCTTGTAGCTCATCCACAGTCCCTCGCTCCTTGGATCCACCTCGTGATTGTTCTTTGTCGACCAGAGTCCATCTTCTGGAACTGCCATCTACGCGGCAGCCATAAAAATAGAATAGAATAGAATATATCTTTATTGACATTGCCATTGCACCAGGGCACAATACAACATGATTGAATTACCCGGTACACACATTCGTCTTAAAATGGGACTATGCACAAAGCCGCAGCCATACGGCACCGCCACAATCTTCGATATGAAAAAAGGGAAGATAATACGAGGATAAGTTGTGGTATTACAAAAAAGATCTTTCACATCTTGCCTGTTTAGACACCATATGAGAAATCAAAAAACTCTACCAGAAAGCATATTTAGGACAAATCACACATGCATTTGAGGTCGAGGCAGTGAAATTCTGTCCATGAGCCATTTCCAGATAGCAAACAGTTCTGCTGATGTTACCAGCCGGCATCTCCGATAACGCTCACAGAAAGAAACACTGAACATCTTTCCATCCAGCCCCGAGTTTCCAGCCTGCAACTCCCTTCCTCCCTACCTGGTCACCATGGTCTGCTCTGCTGTCCTCGAGTCTCCTGGTACTTCCTGTTTGACCTGCAAAGACGAAGAAGACCTGTCCATGTGTCCCTCTGATGGACTGGAGACCTATCAGTCTGCTGCTGTAACACTCACAATTGAACAAAAATGTAATGCAGAAAACAAAATGCAGCTCTGTGTTTGTTAGCAAAATATTTCTTCCACCACCGAAGTTCATGCTCCATGATCCAGGTATAAATCCAACAATGTTCAGTCAGGTCATCTGGATGGTTTCTTTGAAACTGAAGATGCTCAGATGAGTGATCTGAGCATTGTTGGATTCATACCTGGATTATTGAGCATGACCTCTGGTGTTTAGAACCACCTTGGCATGGCCACCTTAGAGGAGTTGACGGGGGAGAGGGAGGATATTTTGTTGAAAAGATACATATAAGTTTGTTAAATACCAAATGAATTATAAACGGTAAATTTTAATAGTTATGTATTGATGATTATTGTTTGAATTGATATTTAGAATTGATTTTGTTTAAGAAGGAGCAGATATGATAAGATTTTTTCTTCTTCTGCTTCCTTTCATTTAAAAAAAATTGTCTTTGTGTTTTAAAATTGAAATGAATGAATAAATACATAAATAAATAAATAAATAAATAAATAAATAAATAAATAAAATGTCTCACAAATAAAAGAAACAGTCCAGATGACATCTCTTCCACCTCTGAGTGAACTGTGTGGAACTCTCAGAAACTGATGAAGGTTTGGACCAGACTTCTGCAGAAGACTTTTCTTCTCCTGTGAAGGATTAGTAACATTTCAGTGTCTACTCATCAGTTCAATTTGAAATTCTTTTCCTGTTTGATCAGACATTTAAATGAAGCGCGCGTGTCGGTTCTGCAGGTCCGCTTCAGGCCCGGCGGCCCGCATCATCACAGCTTCGACTCCAGAACCTTCTCTCTGCGTTCCAAGCTGCAAACAGCATTAATATCCTCCACTAATGATCTCCAGCAGCAGCAGATCTTCATAATTAGATACTTTGTTGATTTGCAGCTCCTTGTTTGTTTGTTTGTTTGTTCCCCGGGGTTTGCTGTTATTCTGTTTATTATATCGCCGGGCTGAAGAGATGGAGACGAGCAGAAAGACACGTTTGATCAGCTGAGATTTGTAAGAATTCCTGTTGAGTGTTTCAGGCAGAGACGACAGAAAAATAACTGACAAGATGAACAGATGTGCTCGTTTTACTGGTCATAATAATCTGGCTAATGAAGGTTTCATTGCTGTTTACAGTCCAGCCTGTGGTGGACACCCAGCAGGTGAGTTCAGGTGTGTACAGTTCAGTAAAGAATAAATATTACAAATATTGTCTGTGGAGAGCTTTGGAGATGTGAGACTTTCTTTGGGACGTTGCATCATCTGAAGCATCGTGGAGAACCAGTAAAACCAGAAGAATGTGGGGGGGAGGGGTGAACATCTGTAGAAGATGTGTTGCAGAGCTGGTTTCTGTCTGCAGGAGTCATGGTCCTCCTCGTCCAGCTGTCCCACGTGTCCTCTGCTCCATTTGAAGGACCTGCTGAAGAGCCTGGACGACCTGACGTGTGGGTCAGGACCGAGGAGGACACGAGAGCTTCACGGGAACTCGCCTGCGCCTCAGGGTTCGGTTTGGACTCGTCTTTTATCGAGGAAGAGACGTGTTGGTCCGAGCAGCTGAGAAGACGTGAGGGTGAAGGTGCCTTCAGGTACTGCAGCCGCTGGAGGAAGTGACATTTGACCTTTCAGGGTCACATCGGTGTTGCGAATTCAAAAGGTTGAAGGAAGCTCTGAAACGAATGTGCAAGTTATGCAGGTTTATTGTACATTATAATAATAATAATTAATTCAATTTATAACGCACTTTTCATTACTGAAAATCTCAAAGTGCTACACATATATTGAATGCTACACACATTCATAAACCGGTGGCGGCAGACTACCATGCAAGGTGCTTTCCAGTCCTACCGGGAGCAACTCAGGGTTAAGTGTCTTGCCCAAGGACACAACGACACATGGTGCGGGTCCCGGGAGTCGAACCGCCAACTTTCCGATCGGGAGACGACTGCCATTACCACTACACCACGGCATTATAAGAATAAACCTTACAGCAACCAACAGACCTGACTCCAAGCACAGTCCAACACACACATCTTCAAAGGCAGGGCCACGGTTATAAAACCCCGGATGTCGTCACCGCCTCCTGGAACCTGGAACCGCCTTGGACTGCTTCAGGACCGCCCTGGAACCACCTACACTACCACGTGACCCTCCTTTCTGTCAACAAACTATCAGCTCTGTATGTCAATCATCCAGTGTTATGTCTGTTGCATGTGCAGGCGTGTAACTGTTCCCTAGTGAAAACAAAGCCCGAGAGAAAAACGTTCTGCCTAGTGTCACATTTCACATTATAAGGCAGAATTAAGTGAATACAAATAATGGAACATAATGGGTGTAATGTAATACTGATAGAAATATATTTCAATTCCCCTTTTGACATGACAAACATCATGTCAACAAAATCCTATATGTTCTATGTGAGAATGCAATTAAAAACTTGATACACATTGGAAATCTCTAACATTCCCACCCACAGCAATATAACATCTAAGTTACCCACCCAGAATATAAAACCCTCATATAAAATAAGCATCAATACTAAATGGTAAGAAAAACTAAACAGAATAAGATCAGAACAAACAAACAAAAAAAATAAAACAGACAAAAACAAAGAATAAAACAAATGTAACAAACAAACAGAAACAAGACAAAACAAACAAAAACAATGAACAAGAATAAAACAGACAAAAACAAACAAGACAAAAATAGATGCAAAGACGAACAAATAAAAATAAAAACAATAAAGAACCGAGCGGACTGTCCCTCCTATCAACAAACACGCCTCTACAGGGTATATGCAGGAATAATGAAGTTAAATTCAATACCTTTAAAAAGGCGTTCAATAAAAAACAACTGGACTTTAATTTGACTTTATAAATCCAATACTTTCTCAAAAAAAACCTTAAATTTCCCAAAAATTGATTTATCAACTCTTAACAACTTCAAAACATTGCATATACTCTGCTCCATTTCTGGTATGTGTTAACCTTAGCAAAGAACTGGTGTCAGGCCTCTTCATCTTCTTCATCATAGACACCTGTGAGGAGAAAAGCCCTACACTACTCTGTTAACTAATCCGATATCTGAGAAAAGCTCAACTACTCTTATTCAGAGATGTCTGTGATAAGGGCTAAGACCACAATCAAAAAATTAACACTAAATCTATGATTAATCTGATCCGAACAGAAAACACAAAAATCCTTCCATAACCTGTCAAACTCAATTATCTTATTCACATCCATTTCCTATATATATATAT
>JBBPBX010034237.1:15689-32754 GCA_038048925.1 Garcialebias charrua
CTGTTGGTTTTTAGATTTGTCAGAACTGTTTATGTGAAGCTTTACCAAAGTGTGTAATTTTTGTTTTGTCTGACAGAGGTGTGCGACGGCCCGCTGGTGTCCAACCTGCTGCCTTCATCCTTCAGGAGCTCCTCTCAGCTGTCCAGCAGCCATGCGCCAGGCTTTGCCAAACTCAACCGACGAGACGGTGAGGAAGAACTGCATGAGTCCTAGACACCGCTTAACTGAAACTATTCATTAGCTGCTATGATGCATGCTCAATAATCCAAGTAGATTAAGCTAACACGGTTGAGTCTGGTCCTCTGGACGGATTCTTCTTTTTTGAAACATTTTGTCTTTTGTCCAAAAGACTGAAGAAGTCTTCTGGATAAAAAATAAATAAATAAATGTTTCAACAATGACTGATTCAACCTTGTTAGATATC
The DNA here is from genome assembly GCA_038048925.1 of Garcialebias charrua. Classification (NCBI taxonomy): domain Eukaryota; kingdom Metazoa; phylum Chordata; class Actinopteri; order Cyprinodontiformes; family Rivulidae; genus Garcialebias; species Garcialebias charrua. The sequence goes on from JBBPBX010034237.1 coordinate 16,114, forward strand.
CATTAGCTGGTTTTAGAGAATGCTTCTTTCTTAATTATATCAATATATTATTTTAGGAAGATGAGTAAGTCTGAACCAAACAAAAGGCTTAAACTCAAAAACTATAAACGTTGACACTGTGATTGTTTTAGCTTGACAGTCTTACAAAGTTTTCACAGTTAAAATTAACGTTCTCTGGTGCATTGTGGGTAGTCAGTCCTGTGTTCACATTTCAAACTTCTGCCATTTGCATAATGTTACAAAACAATATTCACATTAAATAATGTATTTTTTACATTTTTCTGTCAATTCAGACTTCTTGAAATCTGCATGCACTGAAAATGGACGACAAAAATCCCCTCAGATTATACCAGGAAATTAATGGCTTTTCTAGTAAAGTTTTAGCTTCTCCTTCATAAAAATAGCACACAAATAATGCCATATTACAGAATCATAGAAGACTTGAGACAACATAACATTGTTGGCTGACGTGATTTTTGAACTTTGCAGAAATTGGCACAACATATATATATATTTTATCATTCAACTATGTTTGTTGTTGCAAACAAAATGATAACTTAATGAAAATTCATTTAAAAAGTGAGTTTAAAATTTGCGCTTTGTTTCTTCACGGGACATCCGGGTACTTCCGCTTGCTAATTTTGTGACGTCAGCGCAGGAATGTCTCCTAGAATGCCCCTTTTATATAACAATAGTGCACAATATAGAAACAGACGAATTTAGCAATCTAAGTTTAGATTTGAGCGATTTGTCTTCAGTTTGGGAAGCCGAAGTTGGTTCAGGGGGTTGAAAAATAAACAGCAGGTTCTGCCTTAAGCCTGGTTTATACTTCTTGTCTTACGTCTTTTACCCCCCGTTGAGTGCCCAGCAATGACGTAATTGCGTGTGTGTCACCGACCACATTTGAGTGTTTATACTTTAAAAAGACTGGGGGATACATTATAGAAATCCCTCCCTCTTCCCTCCCACTGCATACGTCACGTGCACTCCCACCGGACCGCCTCGGCGATTTTCTCTTCAAAACTATCCATGTCAAAGCAAAAACAAAAACCGGCTTCTGGAAAGCTGTTTTCGCACTGCACAGCCCTCCCCTGAATGAAATTCAGCTCGCGCTGAAAGGCGGAAATGATTTGATGGGTGCGCGCTTCATGTTATTTACTCATTCATTCATTCATTGAACCTTTATTTAGTCCTTTATTTACGTTCTGAAATAAGCTGATTTGTAATCAGTTGTTAAAAAATGTAACTCAGAAGCACTAATATATATACATTCAGCTAACACATATATTTTTTTGGCGTTTCTGTAGTTATATTTGAATGAAATTCAGCTCGCGCTGAAAGGCGCAAACAAAAAACGCCCACAAACTTTGAACCAATCACACGCTCCGAGCTGCATCGTCGGCGTCTCGTAGTTCTGACTGGGGGCCATGTACAAGACAGCTGTCACCGGGGGATCGCAGCGGGAGTGCAGACGGAAGTTGCGCAACCTTTTTTCACTCAACGGGGGGTAAAAGACGTAAGACAAGAAGTATAAACCAGGCTTTACCGTTCGGGTGGAGCAAGGGGGGCTCTGAGGGGGACAGCTTTGTTTGTTTTGTCCAGTCTTGACGAAGTATTTCATCTTTCGGGAAAGTGAAAAGGCTCACTTGTTCACTGATGATATTAGAACACCCAAATGCGACCCAACGTTACGGCATTTTTCAAGTTATACAAAAAAAAAAAGGTGAACGTGCAGAAAATGAATCTGCGTGCGCAGCCGCAGACTGAAATTCTTGCTCTGACGTCACAGATGTTGCATTCGCGTGAATAAACACGGCGCGAAGTTTAAAATCACTTTTAAATCAAAATTAAATTGATTTATCATTTTGCTTGTACAAACGACCATAGTTGAATGATGCAACATATACAGGTGGTCCCCGACTTACGAGCGAGTTCCGTTCCTCCGACTATCTCGTAACATGAAAATCTCGTAAATCGGGGACTACCTGTATATAGGTATATATACCACACGAGCCGCCACTGAACACGTACATGTGCGGTAATAATAATAATAATAATAATAATAATAATGAATTCAATTTATAACGCACTTTTCATTAATGAAAATCTCAAAGTGCTAATGAACAGTTACCAAGCATTTCAACTATCCTAACACTTTAAAACACTTTAAAACATTTATAAAAATATAAAAAATTAATTTATTACTTTGAGCTGCAGCTGTTTGCCTCCGCTCCGCTGCGTTACGTCCGAGCTCCCAGGCTTTCTGTAGCACCACGCAGTCCAAACCATTTACAGGAAGGACTGTTAGTATGCTATCTTTATACATTTGGAGCCAGAAAAAGTTTTAATAATGTAAGTTTAAATAACTTACCGAAAGCCTTCTGCGCGCGCCGCCATTAGCTGCACCTGTTAGCCTAGGCCCTCCAACTCCGTTGTTGCTGTTGGGCATTAGCTGCACCTGTTAGCTTAGCCCATCCAAAAAGGTTGTCGGCTTTGTTTCTTCAAGTTAGCTGGGTGTCCCCCGATATCTTCGGCTTCTAGTCCGACATCGAGGCAAGCTCTAGGAACCTCTGATCGCACAAAGCTGGCTGTTGGATAGAAGCTACGAGGCTAATGTTAGCTCGTTGCTAATCCAGCCCGCAGGACTTCACGCGGCGCGGTGGGGCTGCTGCTCCTGAGACATCTCCGGGCAGTCCGGTTTAGCTGCACCTCCAAAAAGGCTGTCGGCTTTGTTATTCCAAGTTAGCTGGGTGTCCCCCGATATCTTCTGCTTCCAGTCCGACATCGAGGCAGGCTCCAGGAACCTCTGATCGCACAAAGCCGGCTCTCGGATAGCTACGAGGCTGCAGCTATGAGGGTAATGTTAGCTCGTTGCTAATCCAGTCAGTCCGGTTCGCTGTCTGCAGCTTCACGCGGTCAACAGTGTCGTTTTGCTTCGCCCGTCCATTTCTCCACAAAACCACTGTTCAGCTCCAGATCCTGTATCCGAGCGCAGGAACCTCTGATCGGACAAAGTCGGCTGTCTGATGGAGCTACGAGACTGGACACTGGAGCTAACTGGCTCAATATGTGGGCACTGCCGAAAACTGACTGACTGCCGAAAACTGGCGGAAACTGGCGGAAACTGCCGCAAAACTTTGTAAATCGGCTTAAAAATTAATAATTATGCACTGTACTGTAATTATAATAATAATACTTTATTTATAAACAACCACAGCTGCAACAAAGTGCTGTACACATGAAATTAAGAACATTTAAACACACAAAAAATAACAATAGATATATATATATTTTTTTTTTTATTTCATATTTTTATTAAATATGATAACCTCGTAAATTCGGAACCTCGTAAGTAAGAGCGCTCGTAAATCGGGGACCACCTGTATATGTTGAGCAATTTTATGCATAGTTCAAACATCATGTCAGTGGACTTTTAAACGCATTTATTCTGTTGGGCTTATTTCCACTGGGTGTGTTTTTTTTCTCCAGCTCCTGAATCTCTGTAACCTCAAGCCCACCTATAAAAACCTATTTAATTTTGTCATTAAAACTGTGGCTCGTTTGTTTACCTGGGTGCACACATAATTGAATAAGGTGAAGGTTATTGTTTTTTTTTTTTTCTTGCAGCTTCCGTTCTGCTGCTCAGAAAACAGAGAGGGAAGAGGAATATGTTTTCAGATGTTCCTTCTCAGTTTGTCCTGTGCAGCTACTTTATGTCCATTCACCGTTTCTGCTTATTTACTAGAGGAGTGTTATGTACCAAGTGGGTAACTTTTTACAATAAGGTACACAACATTTGATGAACTACTAGGGAACACCTCAGGAATGAATCAGGAATAAATCAGGAGCTAATTAACCAGTTATTTTATCATTGATTGAACTTGATTTTATCACTTGTTTTTATTTGATCATTGATTTTAGTTGCACCTTGTAGCACTTTGAGATTTTTGTTAATGAAAAGTGCGTTACAAATTAAATTAATTATTATTATTATTATTACTTACTGGGGAACACATAACCAAGCCTTATTAGGGGACCACTGGTTACCGGTAGTTACTTTGTAAAGGGCAGCACGGTGGCACAACTGGTAGAGCTGCTGCCTCTCAGCGAGCAGGTCCCCGGTTCAAATCCCGGTCCGGGGGCCTTTCTGGGTGGAGTTTGCATGTTCTCTCTGTGCATGCGTGGGTTTTCTCCGGGTGCTCCGGTTTCCTCCCACAGTCCAAAAACATGCATGTTAGGCTGATTGGTAACTCTAAATTGACCCTGGGTGTGATTGAGACAGGTCCCTCTTGTAAATGAGTCCCCGTGGCTCAACGAGGCTAGCCTGTATAAATAAAGGTTGAATGAATGAAAAAAATGAAGATGAACTAATAAAAACTAACGAGTAGTTACCAAGGAAACCAAAGAGTAATGAATCAGGAACTAATGGGTAGTTAACCAGTACATACTGGGGAACACGCAACCAAGTCCTATTAGGGGACTACTAATTAGTTACCTTGTAAATGAAGAGGAATTAATCACGAACTAATGGTTAGTTACCAAGGAAACAAAAGAGGAACGAATCAGTAGCTAATGGGTACTTAACCAGTACTTCCTGGGAAAGACACAATCAAGCCTTTTTATGGGACTACTACTGGTTAGTTACCTTGTAAATGAAGGGGAACTAATCAAGAACCAATGAGTATAACCAGTACTTATTGAGAATTAACTTTCTTTACTTACTGGGGAGAACGTCGGTGAACAAAGTAATAGCCAGGCAATAATCTGATACTCAGTAAGCGATAGTCATAGTTAAGATGACACTAGTAGATTATGAAATCGATCATGTGTTTCATCAACAGGTGAGAAAATCCAATAACGTCAATAATCACTAGGAAACAGGTTTTTGACTAAACGAGCTGTGACCTCACTGGTGCAGGGTTTATTCAGAACACACATGGAGAATGTCTCCTCTGTTTGTGTGGTAACAAACCAGTGGTCCTCTAATAAGGCTTGGCTGTGTGTTCCCCAAGTACTGGTTAACTACCCATTAGCTCCTGATACGTTCCTGAGGCGTTCCCTAACTGTGTGTACCTTGTTGTAAAGTGTTACTGCTAAGTGCTGGGTAAAAACTAGATGTCATTTTATTTTTTTCAAATAAGTCACTAAACTATTTGATCAGACGTGTATTAGTAAAAATGGGTAGAGCTGCAGTGAGTTGTTTTGAAGCAGACTAAAACTGGAGGAACAGGACAAAACAAGAACAAGCTTATGTATTTTGTTCTTCTCTGCTGTTTCTGACACACACACCACACACACACACACACGCACACACGCACACACTTGTGTAGGCTTGTATCAGGAGTAAAAGCAAACTGGGATTGTTCAGCGAGCTGGAAGTCCGGTGCTGGAAGCTGATGTGAGGCTTTGACAAACTGGAGGTTTGGGGACTGCTGCTTTATCTCAACATCAAAGCCCAGACTCAGCTGGGAGGGCGAGGCCAGCCTAATCTGGATCAGAACGACTTTTTCCACCTGGGAAAGTAAAAGGAAGCCGAGCATGAAGAAATCCAGCAGCAGCCCATCTGCTATCTTTGTTTGTTCACGTGAAGCACTAAGCTGTGATAAAAAGTTATTTAAATGTCCGACATATTCTTGAAACGCATTCACCTGACATGTTGAGAATGGATTATTACGGCAAGTTGTAATATTAAAAGCTTTGGGAAATGTCATAAATTGTAAATAAAGTATAAGGTGGTGGGCTCGTTTTATTTTAGGGTCCTGCTGTTTGATTTTCTGACTCTCCAGTACACAGCCAGGTTTAGTAGGAGAGCTGTGCTGCTGCAGAAGACAAAATAGTGGTAACATTTTTACTTGAATCTGTGTGTATGTTTATGTTTGTAATAATATCAGGGTCAGTTTTACTGATTTACCTATATTCTAGATGTTAATTTGAGCAGGGTTCAGACTGACACAAATTATCATCAATAATTCACGGGTTCTCACTTTTTCAGTTTAAATTCATAATTCTGTGACTCGGTGATGGGATGTAAAGACATGAAACATTAATTTATGTTGAAACAGCAGAACTGAATCATTTAATTAACAAATCATTAAATTACATCACACATATGTACATGATTGGTCGACCGGAATTTCCTATAACTAACTGGAGACAGATTCAAATTTAAAACAACAGACAAGTTAAGGGTCTTATATTAACTTATACTGCAGGCACATTAACTTAGAGTTTACTGGCTTAGAAGTAAAGTTTGAGGAGAAAGTTTAGGAGGAAGATGGGTGATAAAAACAAGTTAGAGTCAGGGGGTTATCCTGAGAGGATGTGCTGTAAACCAGAGGTTGCATATTTTCTGGCAGACGCTCGCTAGCCGTCGGTCCACTTGGCAAAACATCTAATGACTTGTTACCTTCAAAGATGATCAATCTTCTCGGGTCCAGTTGTCCATGTTCACCGTTTCAGTGTCTCCTGACGTCCGCGTTAATCAGACCAGAAAAGTGGGTTTCCTGGTTGGTTTTCAAAATAAAAGTGTTCCTTGAGAGGAACATTAATTCACAGTTTGAAACTGTGACACTCGATTCGGGTTCCACGGCAGCTTGCTGTTAAACCTTGCTGAGAAACGCGGACCTTTTGGCTCATGGTCGGACGTTACCAGCTTCAAAGAGAAAGTTCACATCTCAACTTCCTCACCAGACTCATAGGCTCAAACAGGAAGTTAGAGTTTTTGTAGAGGGCTTAACCCCGTCAAATCCACTCCGCTCATTGGTTGTTCACCAAAAATAAAGGAGTGACTTTGCAGGTCAGCGAGTTGAAGTCTGAAGGTTGTGCAGGAAGATAGTTTAGAAAAACAGACAGACGGAGTCGCCAGTACAGTGATTACTGTGTCTAACTCATAAACAAAACTGAGAAGTTCAACTTGACACATACCCTGAACTTTCACACAATTTTAAGCACCATCGTATTGCAGAATAAACCAGCATAGTAATGATCATTCACATACTGTATTAAGAAATACACCAGCATATTAAGAGTGACAACTCTTGCAAATAACAGATGATCATAAAATGACAAAAGTTATTCTGTTGATCAATTCTGAATTAACACAAATTAAATGGAAGTCTTTTCTGAGTGATTTGTGTTCTACATTCAAACTAAACTGGAATAAAACAGTGATTTTGTCCTTCACTGTAGGTTTTCAGAGAAAAGGAGATTAACTTGAGGGCTTCAGTGAAAAGGTGAATTCAGGTGTTTTCACCAACAGTTCATATAGACCAGGGTGTTCCATTACATGTTTTTTAGTCTTTAACGTCAGGAAAATATCTCCTGAACCACCAGATTAATTGTATTGACAATTTCAGACAACAATCACTGACATTTACAACTTTTGTAGTTACTGTACTCAGTTCAAGGCAGCTGCTAATGCTAATAGACATTTGAGAACACAACAATTAATAACACAATTAATTGTACAGATGTTGAGTCACCCAAAAAAATCCCAGCAAAGTGGTGGTGCAGAGGTTAGAGAAGTTAGGCCTGTGATCAGACGGTCGCTAGTTGGACTTCCCGGAGTGACAACATCAAAATGTGGGTGGAAAAGGTGAAACACCCACATCTGCTTCCACCTCCATGGACCCTCTGGGCCCTTGAGCAAGGCCCTTAACCCCCATCATCTACTCCCAAACAGATCTCTTGAAAAAGAGTCCTCGTGACTCAATGAGACTACCTGTATAAATAAAGGTTAAATAAATTAAAAATATATATTTCAAAAATCAACTAATACTCTAAGTGCTGTCAGATTGTCAAAAGCTGTTGATGTTCAGAAACGTTAGCAGAGTGTGCGAGATGACTTTCTTCAAGGAATGTTAGTTTCATGTTTGCAGAGGAGCAAAGTGCAGCAAAAAAATAATACTGTAATAAAATAACGTTTTTTATGTCCCAGCAAACAGTAACAGTTCAGGAACTTTCAGGGAAGTTTTCCTTAAAAAGCACTTGTTCTACAGAAAACCTTTGAAGTGTTGCCGTCTTTGAAAAGTTTCAGTGAATGATTTTTAAACATTGCAACGGTGCAATAAGTTCTTTTTATTTGTAATTTTCTTAAAATTATAACATTTTCTGTCATACTATAAATACATATTTTATGCAAGAACATTTGTATATCTTACCACAGTCATTTTCCAACACTGTAGGATTTTTTTTTTTTGTGAAACATTTTTGTGCTTTAAAACTCATCGTTTTATTTGATCAAAAGTATTACTTCTTGTTGAAAAATCAGCTTCGTACAGAGATGTAACAAAAACAAAAACAGGCAGAAAGAAAACGATTGAAAGTGATCACTTCACCAGGAGATAAATCGAACGACTATAAAAGAAATTCAAATTTAAAAAAAGACGCAAGGCAAATTACTGCAGACACACAACTCAGTTTAAATAAGAATAAAAATGAGGTTGAATGCTCATACAAAAACATAAAATCTACCTGTAAAGAAAACTGATTACCGGGTACTTTAGATTTTTTTCCTTTAATGATTGCTGAAATTTGCTGAAAAAGCTGAAACTAAGTTGTTAAAGCTAAAAGAAGCAAAGCACTAGCTAAAAGCTAAAAGAAGCAACACATTAGCTTAAAACAAATAGATGCTGAATGCAAGCTAAAAGCCAAAATAAGCTAAATTCTTGCTTAAAGCTAAAAATAGCAAAACACAAGCTATCAAAGGGTTAGCTAAAGGCTAAAGTAGGAAAATATTAGCGCAATATAACAAAAGATTAGCTAAAAGCTAAGCTGGGGGAGTGGTGGCGCAGAGAGGGTGCCTGTGATTGGAAGGTCACATCAACTCCCTAGACTGATTGTTGTTGCTTTATGCTTTCTGTTAATCTTGTATGGCTGTGGGTTATAGTCATGCAGCTTATATTATAAGGCTGAGACAATGCAGCTCGGGTCCAACAACGTGTTTATTCTTCTTCTACAGCCTGGAGCACAACCTCACATAAATGCCCGGTTGCGCCCCTAGTGTTCACAGTCTTAACAACATGTATTGCTTTCACTACAATACAGCACATCCCTCTTTTCCAGAATACAAATATTTTCTTGACCCATATCTTTTGTGTATGAACATCAAACAGTCTTTCTTTTGTATGAACATGCAAAACATTTACAAACTTGCTTTTGATAAACATTCCTTTCCTTTAGTATTCTGTAATTAGGTTGCTTCATATATAAACAGACTGGATACATTGAAAATACATAAAACAGTACATTCACCTTTTCTTCTTCTTTTTTTGTAAACAAACAAACCAACAACCAGATGCATAATGAACTGTAACTGAACTGTCCCTTCAATCATCCCTGTACCTGGAGGGTCGCCTGACTGCCTGGCCACTGCGTGTGTAACATGTAGGTACAACGTTCACACCTGCAGTAGGAGAAGTGTTTGTTTCCCCTGGTAGTTCCTCAGTGGATGGTTCTTCCAAGTCAGATTGTTCATCAGGAGAAGTGTTTCTAAACAAACTTGGGTGAATCTTCCTCAGATGTCTCCTATTTCTCCTGAGCATCTTTCCTGCTGGGGTTTGAACAGTGTAGGAATGTGGCTCCTCTCTCTGGTGGATAACAACTGCTGGCTCCCAGCCACGCTGTATCTGCATGTGCACTGTGTTACCTGGGTGTAACACAGGTAGTGACTTTGCACGTTCATCAAAGTGTTGTTTCTGGCGGGTCTGCATGTCTCTTATTTTGGTGGGAATGTCGTGTGGGGTAGATTGTTTGAGCACAGCACTAGAACATGGCATTGTGCTGTGCAGGACTCTTCCCATCAGCATTTGAGCAGGTGACATGTTCAGTCCTGTGACAGGTGTATTTCTCAGGGACAGTAGCACTAGATGTGGGTCTGTGCCGGTATGCATTGCTTTCTTTAGAGCATGTTTAACAGTCTTTATAGCTTGCTCTGCCATTCCATTTGAGGAGGGAAAACCTGGGCTGGAGAAAGTGAGCTTTATTTTCCACGAAGCTGCAAATGATTTCATCTCATAGCTTGCGAAAGGAACATGATCACTCACTATCTCCTTGGGAATCCCATGTCGTGCAAAGACAGACTTCATCTTTTGTATCACTGTCCCTTTTGTTTTGTCTGGTAGATTCAGCACTTCAGGGTATTTACTCAGGTAGTCAACTAACAACAGATATGACTGGCCATTCAGCTCAAAGATGTCGGCCCCAAGTTTCATCCATGGTAGCTCTGGGACTACATGTGGGATAAGTGGTTCCACTTGGTGTCTTGGTTGCATTTGTTGGCACTGTGCACATTTCTCAACTATGGTTTGTATATCACGTGCCATTCCAGGCCAGTACAGTACTTTGCGTGCTTTGGCTTTAGTGTGCTGTACTCCTTGATGTGCAAGATGCAACTTTTCTAAGATTACCTTCCTGAAGTTTTGTGGTATCACAATTTTGTCCCCGACCATAACAATGTCTTTGTGTATGCTGATATTATGTTGCATTGGCCAGTAGCTGTGGAGGGATCTATCCAAGCTTTTCATTTGTGTAGGCCAGCTGTTCATGTGTTTTTCACCCACAGCTTGTAACACACTGTCTGCTGCAGTTGCCTTTTTTAGCTGGTTGAGTGTGTCCTCACTTAAGGCATCTGTGGCTTCTATGGCATACACAACTCTCTCCTCACAGGGATTCTCATCAACATGGTTGTTGTTGTTGATTGTTATGGCTCGTGAAAGAGCATCAGCAATGTACATGTGTTTACCAGGTGTATATGTAACAGTGAGATCATACCTCTGTAGCTGGAAGAGCATTCCTTGCAACCTTGCTGGTGCTTTGCAAAGTGGTTTACGCATGATCACTTCAAGAGGTTTATGATCAGACTGGACCGTCACTGGTCTCCCGTAAACATAATGGTGAAATCTTTTGGTGGCGAACACAATGGCAAGCAACTCTTTTTCTATTTGTGCGTATCTCTTTTCAGTGTCTGTGAGTGCTCGTGATGCGTAGCACACAGGGTGACCTTCTTGTAGCAGACACGCTCCCATTCCATCTTTTGAAGAGTCAGCTTGCAGTATTAGCTGCTTTTTGAGGTCGTAGAATCTTAGAACTGGTGCTTGTGTGAGGGCAGCTTTGAGTGTCTGTAGCACCTCACTGTGGTGTGGTTGCCACTGCCACAGTGTCCTTTTTGAGAAGTTGTCTTAGGGGTGCAGTAAGTGACGCCTCATTTGATATGTACTGTGCTAAGAACTTTGTCATCCCTAGCGTTGAAGACTTTGTTTGTCCTCTGGGGTGGGCATGTCCACTATGGCTTTGATCTTTGTGTCATCAGCTTTCTGGCCTGCTGCTGTGATGATGTGCCCCATATATTTTACAGTGTTCACTTTGAACTGGATCTTGTCCTTATTAAATTTCACATTTGCTGCTTTTGCTCTCTCCATGACCTTATGTATGATCTCATCATGTTTGCGCTCTGTTTCCGCTGCAATGATCATGTCATCAGCTATGATGAACACACCAGGAATGTCCCCAAATGTTTCACAGTTCTTTTGCTGAAACACGTCACTTGCAGATTTGACTCCAAATGGAAGTCGGAGGAAGCGATGTCTTCCCCATGGTGTGTTGAAGGTGCATAGTTTTGAGGATGACTCATCTAATTTGATCTGCCAATATCCATCTTTTTCATCTAGAATGATGAAGACAGATTTTCCAGCAAGCCTGCTGCGGACATCCTCAGGTGTGGGAATGGAGTAATGCTGACGTTTGATTGCTCGATTCAGGTCACAAGGGTCCAAACACACCCTTAGTGTACCGTTTTTCTTCTGTGTAACAACAAGACTGTTCACCCGTTTTGTGGGCTCATTGACAGGAGTTATCATTTCTCTGTTCTTTAAAGCTTCAGTATGTAGCTTTTTTTATAAACACATTTCTTCACTCTGTCACTACCTCCCCACAGACTGATGTTAGCCAGGTAATCTCTGAAAAAAAAAATATATATATATATATTGTCCCCTTGCTTCTCCAGGTGGTAAATAAGCATTTCTAAAAAGAAAAGGTGACACGCCATTTTCCAGCCAATAAAAACAGAGTTTTTAATCAGCCAATAAAGAGCTGCGTTCCAGTTGTCCTCAACAGAGCTTCTCACGCCCCAACCCACGCCCCCACCTGTCCCAGCGCCGCGCACGTTCTCGTTCAAAGGATTGGAAAGCGATGCAGAACTGTTTTGTATGTCACACAAATTATTAAATTCCCCTTCTTAATCCCTGATCAGGACTTTTTTTTTTCAAAAGTCAAATAATCGCTTCATCCACCGCTCTGTACCGCTTCCTCTGCCGACTGCGATGAATGAGGAAGTGAAATTGTCACGAGTGAATAAAAGTAGGGTTCAACGTGGCTGCCAGAGGCTCTGAAGATTTCCTGGTGTTCTGGACTAGCGCCCCATGGTTTTATTTTTTATTTTTTAGAAGGTTTTAGTAACATATAAACACAGAATATCGCAGCGTCTCCAAGAGACTGCAGCTGGGGGCGGAGCAGATCTCAAGTTCAGCGGAGAACGGACTGTAGCTCCCCCCTCAGAGCTCTGAGGGGGAGGGAGCAGAATGCTTTTCCTTGTTGAAAATTTTTCTAAGTGTTTTGGTCATACAGAAATCGCAGATAGTACCTTTAAGTCAGTTATTGTCTTTTTAAGTGAGTCCAATATGGAGAGAGGCACGTTTCTGCATGCATGAATAACAGGTGTAACATTTGGATCTATGTGTATGTGGTGAACTCCAGGGAACTCACCTAAACCTGTGAACACCTCTGCATATTTCTCCACCAGCTCTTCTTTGGTGTCTGGTGATTTATTCATCTTTAGTGGCGTTGCTCCGATCGTGTTGATTCGCTTCACCAGTTGTAGCTCCTCGCAGGCTTGACCCCCCAGGATCGCCTTGTCTGCTTGGCTGGATACAAGGAAGTGGAGCACGGCACTGCCTTTGTTAGTTTTACATTCAAGAGAAGCAAGTCCATCTGCATGTATACGAGTACCACCAAAAGCTACTAACACAGTTTTTGTGGGTTGTAGTTGAATGGGACCTGGCAGTTTGTGGTATATGTGCATAGGAAGGACATTTGCTTCTGCACCTGTGTCAAGCTTGAACGTGATGGGCACACTTCTTATGCCTCTTATCAACAGGTCCTGTTTGCGCTCGTTCGGGCTCGTTCGTAACTAGTTAACAACTAGTTATGGGGTGTACCCACAGGGTCCTGTTCACGTGAAACCGGTCCTATTTTGGTGCCTGCCTCAACTAGGTACAAAGGTCTGTTTTGCTGGCCGATGAAAATTTTCAGAGGGAGCTGGATGGAGTGACGTGCAATGAAAAGATTTTTCAAGTGTCTGCGCAGGTGAGTGTTTTCTAACTTTAAGCATATTTCCAGTGAGTCATGCAACTGTTTCTTAGCTTTTTTGGACTGCGAAAAGACCGTTTCAGAGACTGACTTCAGGCAACAGCCGAGAGGCTTTTAGGAAAAAAAGAAAAAAAAAGATGGCGGAACGGCTCGTTTCTCTGAAATATAACAAGAAAATCACATAAACAATATTTGTTAGCTCGAAATTGTAGCAGAGGAGGTGTGTCTGAGTCTATCATTTGCTTAATAAATGCACTTTAATGGTCAAATTCGCCGAGTTGGCAGCTGTTTTCAAGGTTCGATCGAAGCAGAGCAGAATGTGGGGTATGGCAGGCCGTTTGAGTCGATAATAGCGAGTGAAGATTCTCAGTCATCCAGGACATGGTAAATCCTAAAAAGTGCAAGGAAGGAAAAAAATAGTCTAAAGCATAGTATAATAAATAAAGTCCAGTTGTTTTTGTCTTGAACTTTTTTGAATTTATCATTATAGCCACGTTTTCATATTACGTGATACAACCGCCAACTTCATGCCATACAAGTTACTTCTGTTTTTGTTTTTGGTTTGATTCAGTCAGAATAAATGGAAACGGTCATATCTCAGTCCAAAAATGGTTTATAAATATGGGGAAAAAATCCATAAATTTGTCACTTAGGCCTATAGGCCTGTATTAATGTGTAATGTGATTTATTTCAGGTTAATCAGTCAGTTCCTGTGTAAAGATCCTCTAGCCGTGGGTGTCCTTGGAGAAGGATGGGACAAGTCACTGCACTGTAAAGCAAGTATGCCATGACAGAAACACTCCAAACTTTGAAAATTACAGATAAAAGCAAAGGACAATGATGTTTAGAGGAGATTATAACAATAATTTTGTGTTGTTTGCCAGATGGGGCAGTGAAAACAGCCAGCCAGACATATGAAGCCATCGCTGAACTGCTGCATCAGGATCTGATCTTGTGACTCCAGACTACACATCAACTGCAGCCGAACAGACCTCAGAGCTTCTCCTGATGCTCTGCTCTCCTGCACCTTGTCCACATTGTGCCAAAGATGTCCTCGGTGCCTCAGTAAAAAAAAAAAACAGTCCTGCATTGACAACACAAACAGGTCCTATGAACTCAGCAGATGTCATACAAGCTCAGTTTGTGACGGAGCAGGGGTACTGTGACTTCATGGTGTTTTTCATTCAACCTTTATTTAGTCAGGTAAATCTCATTGAGCCTCGTGGACTCTTTTACAAAAGCGACCTGCTACAAACTAAAGAACTTTAGTTCTGGGTCAGATGACTTTATTCACAGAGGATTGTGTCTGATGGTGAGTTCTTTACAGAAGCAGTGAAAAATGTAGAAATGTTCTACAGGTCAGCATTTTTACCTGAGCTATTGGCCAAATTTTACTTTTAATTATTGTTACATGTTTTGGAACAACAGGTTAAGATTCCAGTGATGATATTTTAAGTTCATATTTCATACATAACTGCAGATTTAGTAATATGTTTTTCTGTTTCTACAAATAACACCAATCTTTCATTTTTTAAAACTGTTACAATTTTATTGACATGTAACATTTACAGTATTTAAATAAAGTTGCTTTGATATTTTGATTGGAATTGATTGATTACATATTGTTAAGTTTATATTACAAATGTTTTAGTTTGGAACACACTTGTTGATCAACTGGGACAATGGAGCGGCGCAGATTTTTTAGGATGCATGCCACTTTCAGTTTTGTCCAAAGTAGTGTACTCCACCATCATCAATGTGTGTATATATAAATATATATGTATATATATATATATATATATATATATATATATATATATATATATATATATATATATATATATATATATATATATATATATATATATGTATATGTATGTACTGTATATATAAATATATAAATGTATATATATATATATGTATATATATAAACACGTGTGTGTGTGTATATATATATATACTCACGCATATGTTTGTATGTGTACACATGTATGTATATACAATATATATACATATATGTGTATATATACACACACATATATATATATATACTGTATATGAACATTTGTCTGTGGCTGAAAAAGCCACAGACAAAGCAGAATGTTCAAAAAAGAAACAAGCTCATCCACTTTGGTTGTGTGTTCTTTTCCAGCTCTTCTTCTAATGTGTGTGTTAGTGGTTAATAAAGAGCTTAATGTATCACTAGCGCCACCAGCTGGTTAGAAGCGTTGATATTAATGATCCACCCACTGCAGGAGAATTACCCGCCCACTGCAGGAGAACTTCACGCCCACTAAAGGGGTCCTAAGCGTGCAGTGGGTACAGAAATAAACCGGTCCCATAGGAACTGGCCCAAACTAGCCACAATGGGACCTTACAGGAACCAGACCTGTTGATAAGAGGCATTATTGTAACTGTTTCTGCCCAACTTTCTGCCTCACTGTTGTCCCTCTGTACAATTCCTATGTACAGAGTGTCCATGTCAGCCTCTAAGTTATTCACAGTCTTTGTTTTATAATAGGTGTTGATTTTTCCAGTGTTTGTTCTGCACATCTTTGAGAAGTGGTTATTTATCCCACATTTGTGACATGTTGCCCCATATGCTGGACATTGTCAGGCTCATGTTTACTTCCACATTTTGTACAAACTGCTTGCTTATTACTGGTTTTATTTTTGCTTTGTCCACGTTTTATGTGTCCGGGTAGCCTGGTTAAAACCAGACCCTTGTCCTTCACTTCGCTTTGTACTAGGGTCTGGCATTTCTCCCATAGACAACAATTTCTCCGGTCGATTTTTGACCGGACCAATCAGAGAACAGAAGGCGGAGTTTTGAACGACGTCGACTGACGTCGTCAGTTAAAATGGCTGCCGCCACGAAGGAATTTTCATGAAAACAAGGTAAAAAACTATTATTTCTTTGCTGAGAAAAAATATATTTCTTAGCTGACGTTATATCAGAAGTGTTCCTGAGCAATCAGAGAACAGAAGGCGGAGTTTTGAACGACGTCGACTGACGTCGTCAGTTAAAATGGCTGCCGCCACGAAGGAATTTTCATGAAAACAAGGTAAAAAACTATTATTTCTTTGCTGAGAAAAAATATATTTCTTAGCTGACGTTATATCAGAAGTGTTCCTGAGCTTAACAGTTCCTAAATCAATTCACGAAATGGTCAAATCTGCTGGATTTAAGTTGTTTCGGTTTGACATTTTCCAAACAGCCTTGGGTGCGCTACGAAAATAAATGATAAAAAATCGAATTTTATCTCAAATGTTTCATCT